>ML783557.1:899092-926433 GCA_009831015.1 Picea engelmannii | reverse complement strand
CTGGTTACTAACCTAGGGTCTTTATCAATATATGTCACAGATCACATATCCCAGGAGTGCACTGGGTGCCCTAGATCTCGTCTAGGGTCTTAGCCATCCTCCAGGAGAATGGCTCTCGCTGCTGCATGTAAATTCAACACTATATACCTAAGACAATAATTTAATAAGCTAAAACTACATACCTAAGACAATAATTTAATAAGGTGAGACGGATGGGTTAAATCAAACTTAATAAACACACATGTGGGTAAAACTTGTACCTACACATATAGGTTAAATTGAATTTAATGAACACATAGGTGGGTAAAACTAGATTAAGTCAATTGGGTGTAGTTTGGATGGTTGTGAAAAATGATTGTTATTTTTTCTATCCGGATTCAATTCTTATAATAACATGAATACAATTCATAATGAGTATGCTGTAATGGCTTGGAACCTATATATTGAAAAATTGTATATATGATATATGACATGATAGGTGGATGATATATTGTTATTGGGATTGTTGGCCTATATATTGGAAAATTGCATATATGATATATGACATGATGGGTGGATGATATATTGTTATTGGAATTGTTGAAATGAAAAGATTAGGATTTGTTCCTAATGGCAAAATTAACAGAAAGAAAGTTTTTTACACGGGAGAAAGTTTCTCTTTTATATTCATAAGTATATAAAATGTTTACAAAGTAGCGTATATATATATGCCAGCAAAGCGTGACCTGTGACCACTGTGGGTGGCACGCCCAGTCACACAAAACAGTCAGATGAAAAACAACAATATATCAAATCTAAGCCTGCAAACCGAGACAAATCTAAGCCTGCAAACCGAGACCTGTGTCCATGGAGGGCAGCACGTACTGTCACACTAAACAGTCAAAATAACCAGCAAGTGATCTGGATGTTCATCAAGCGAAATGCAGAGAGTATCACTCGGCCTCTCATGAGATGCGTGGAAGACAGCCTTTCTTATAACAGTTCCAAGATTTCTCTAACGAAAAACTGGAGGGTCGAGTGTTCTGTAACAAATACAGTGACCCATATGCCAGTGGAAATTGGAGCCTGTGTGATCTGTAGCCAAAAAAGTGATCCTGTTGCCAGTGGGTTTTGTGGTCTGAGACTTTATACAGTGGCTCTTGTGTATGGCATAAAGAAACTGCATTATGAAACAGGGAAACACCTCCTAAAGAAAAAAAAATTTGAAATGATTGGGATTGTTGAAATGAGTTTCGGGTTGGTTTCTCACGGTAGAATTAATAGAAAAAAAGCTGTATATGGAATTGGAGAAATCAACACAAACAAAGATGGGCATAGGATAGCTGAAATGAAAGATCAAGGGGTTGTGAGAGTAAATGTACCTTGAATTGAAGCCCCGCGATTACCCTTGCTTTGAAGTTGTTTCCTCCAATAGTGGATGATCCAATTCCAGCGCAGCCGCCCTTGCTTTGAAGTTGTTTTCTCGAACAGTGGATGATCCAATTCCAATTGTCGCCTCCTCTATCACATATCACATGCACACATGACATGAGAAGGCACATGCACAGGCTTAGTAACGGGCTCAGGCACAGGCACAGACTGAGGACGCCCTACCTTGCAGATATACCCGGCACATGCACAGACTGAGACGCCTAACCAAGTAGATATACTGGACCAGACCAGAGATAGAGGATGAGGCGGAAATAAATGCGAAATTTCTGCAAGATTTTGATAATATATATACTTTCTTTCAACGGATACATCGGCCTCCCCCTCTCTCTTACATGACAACTGAAGGAAAATTTCAAAGTTGGTCCACCGCTGGTAAAACCAAAAAGCGTTCTCATGCTTTTTGCACCGCTGGTAAAACCAAAAAAACTGGTAAAACCAAAAAACACTCTCATGCTTTTTGCAATGCTTTTTGGTTTTTGAATTTTTTTGGATTCCTACTTTTTGCCATGTATCTATTAGCCCTGATTTACCATAAATTTGTGAATTCTTAGTATTCTCAAATTCTATTAGCCCTAATTTACCATAAATTTGTTAACTCTTCAAATTATCTTTTGTATTTGTACAAAGTCTCCTATGACATGGACAATAACTTGGACAAAGTTTCATGTAAATATCCAATTTGTTTAGCTTTGTTTGGACAGAGTTTTACTAGACATATATGGACGAACAGGAGCCAAAATTGAGATGTTGAAGTGGAATTGTAACTCAGAGCTGTTAGCTGCATTGTTGAAATATGAAGAGTGGTCTAGCATCCAAATTTGAGGTTTCAGTAATTATCACTGGTATCTGAAACAAAAATGGAGATAATTACCACTGGTATCTGAACAAGTTAATGTTTCCATGGAACCCAGAAAGACCGATGCATGATATTTGCTGGACTGCACATGAAATTGTTTGCTTTCTAGACTTTTGTTGGAGCAGTTCTGTTTGTGACGAGTGTACAACCACTATGATTGATAATGTGAATGTGCTTGTCACGCCACGCCCAATTCGACGGAACTTGATAACTATGTGCAGACATAGGTATTATACTTGACGATGCTATTCAACCAGGTCTGGATCCTGAAATCATTGGTCTTGTGCTTACAGATTGTTATTCTAGTGGCTTAGTATCTTCTCAGATGTCTAACTTTTTATTTCTGTAGGCCTTGAAAGAATTAGATGCCAGTATTTATTTTAATTAGAATTAGAATTTAAATCCCCCGGGAAGAGGAAATATACGCTATTGCTTTTAAGTGAATCCTCATGTTGACAAAATGCTCTAAAATTACGTGGAATTTTTTCTTGTTCAGAAAAGATTACATGGGTTTCTAATCCTTGGCATGATTCTCAAGCCAGGGTATAAGTGTTAGTGACTTGTCTTGGCTTGCAAATGATTTCAAACAAGGCTATATTTGCAAAGTGACATCTTCTTGATGTAGACACTTTGTTTTGTCAGCTCTGTTTTCTTTTGTCCAAGTACTGTGTTTGCCCTCTGAGGTTTAAAATGTAGCTTTTAAAATTTTTCTTTCAACTTTTTGAAAAGATAGACAAATGAAAAAAGCATGAAAACTGGATTTGGAGAAAATTTCTCAGCTAAGCTTATTCCAAAATGAGCGTGTTATGGTCTTAAGTTCTTTTAGCTCAATTTTTCCACCTAAAATGTTCGTAGCTATGTTGGCTCAAATTTTCCACCTAAAATGTTCTTAGTAATGCACAAATTAGGTACCCATAATGTTCTTAGCAATGTTGGCTCAAATTTTCCACCTAAAATGTTCTTAGTAATGCACAATTTAGGTACTGTAAATGTTTTATTTTCAATGAATAATATTTTAGATGAACAGTTGAAAATGGTAAGACTCTTTACAGTCTACGGGATTATATAGGGTTCGTTTTACGAACTTTGGTAACTCAAAACGTGAAAGAACCATTTCCTTTGGTCAACTATCTAATTAAAATGCCCCTCTCTAAAATATTAATTTTTCAATGCTTTCTTGTCTAGGTTCCAAGCCTTATCAACAAAGAATTCTATCAATATTCATGGGTTGGGTGGCAAGATTCTTTGACTGTCAACATTTCAACCTTGTGGTCATCTCAAACACGGGAGAATAAGTACTTTTCAATGAAAAGTATATATATAATCCTCAAAATTCTATCATCTAATTTATAAGCCGAGCATCCTTTCAAAGTTTTGAAGCATCTACATCACAAAATTAGCCTATTAATATTTGATTATTATGTCAGTTCAAATAAACTTAGGTTGGGTGTTTGGTTGCCATTTTCGCTCCTGTAGTTCCTCGCTCCAATTTCCATGTTGAGGTGGACATGGATATCTGCCTAGAAAAGTGTTGTCAGTTGTCTGTGCAGAATGCCAACTAGAGTATCCTTGTTATGCTTTACCAACCAGATTAAATGTCAGTTGTCTGTGCAGAATGCCAACTAGAGTATGCTTGTTATGCTTTACCAACCAGATTAAATTCCCTCAAGGGTAGAGTAAATGATGTGGAATGACCACATCAGCAAAGGCAATGACTACTGGAAAATTCGATTAAGTATAAAAAAGGTCACCACTCATCTGTTACTTCTAATCCATGTCTGCTTCTTGACCACCTCTTTTCACCACCATCCTCCACCACTTCTTGCCGTCACATTAATAATTGTTAATTCATTTATTTATTTTAATTATTTTATGCCTTTTTTAATTAATGGTTTAAACTGCAATGCTTTATGAATCAATCTGGCAGTTAACTGAAGTTCAGTGTTTTTGCATGGCTAGGTGTTTGCTGCAATGAAGGATAAAATCTCAGCTGCAACTGAACAGATAACTATACAATATATTCTTCTAAGAGAAGATGGTCTTAAAAATTTGTGGGATCAGTTAAGAAATGTTGATTCTCTGTTTATCCTTCCCTTGCAGGCAAAGGAGATAAGTGAAACTGTGAAAATCTCAACATTGAATCTTATGTTTTTTCAGAAAAAGCTAGGAGTAATGCTGGTGATAATGTCAAGTCTGACAATAATTCTGTTCCAGGAGCTGAAAAAATTGAGCGTGTTGTCTCTATTAGTTAACAAGAAGCCACTGAAACAAGTGAAAGACTATTTAGCAAGTTTTGAAAGGGCATATCTACTGCTTCCTCCTCAGCGGCAGCAGCATTGAAATATTAGAAGACAACCAAAATTATGGATTGGAAAAAAAGGGCTACGAAATTGTAAAAGAACTGACATCCAGACCATCTAGTAGGTGAAGAAATCAGAATTCAGCTTCAGCCTCAGCCTACAAGGAGAGGAGTAGTGCACCTGGCATTGTCCCTGCAGCTGTAAAGAAGACTTGCTGGGAAAAGATGGGAAGAATTTAAAGAAAAGGTAGCAGCCATTTGAATTTTCCTGCAGCTGTAAAGAAGACTTGCTGGGAAAAGCTGGGAAGAATTTAAAGAAAAGGTAGCAGCCATTTGAATTTTATTACTGTAGATTGAAAGAGATTATTTTTAGTGAAAGTGGAACGACAATATCATATAAGGAAATACGTTGTCGTAGACTTGTAACCCATAACATATTTGTTCTATTAATGGTTTACTTTGTTTCAGATTTTTGATAGAAATTGGTTATTTGTTTTACAGCAGTATTGTGATATGATGATGAGATTTGATGTTCTTGTGTAGACTCTTCTCCTTACTGTATTTCATAGCAGATGGGCATGAGATTGCTAAGCATACTCTTCAGGCCTCCCAGTACAGAGCATTGTAGATGCAGTGGACACTCTGTATGGAGGCTGTGATACCCAGGCAGGCATGCAAGTTTCAACACGTTTTTTTATTGAAAGTGCAAGCGCTGGAAAAACTGAAAAAAAATTGTAGCTATGAAATTATTGATGAGCGTAAAGAAGAGCGAAGGGCATATGAAACCCAATGCATTTTCTTTGACGACAAGGCATTTCTTATTTCCGATTGGTTTTTTCTTCAAGGGCCTGGATCTATTCAATACATGGTGCATGTGGCCACTTGGCCCAACTTAATGGTCATAATTATGTTATTCTTAAACAAAGGCTCCCTCACTAGAGAACACTAACCACTTCTTTGAGTAGTTATCAAACCCCAATGGGACCTATATCCACTTCTTTTAGTAATGAAACCCTAATATGTGCTGCAGGCAAGATGGATTAGATCATTCACCAATTCCATTGGGCAGGCAAGGCCTAGTGTTCAGAAACAAGCTCCGGCTTGAAAAAGTGTATGATTGAGAAAAGAGAGCACTCGCTTCGTGATACAGGACGTTTACAGTCAGGCCCCAACTCAATAAAGCCAGCCCTCGACCTTAGGAGGAAGGCAGGTTGCCTAAACCAGCCGCCTATTTCAATGCCCTTCCTGTTGGCATGGGAAAGAGAAAGAATGAATGTGCTTGTCTTTTCAGCTACTCCCCCTACTCTGAAGGAAGAAGAGAATGAATTGACAGTTGTGCCGGGAGGCTCTTGATCAACTCTGAATTAAGCAATTTAATATAAAATACAACGCAATTTAATTGCACTCGCAGAATGAGCCTCCTCTGCAGAAACTGGTTCTCCCTCCCAAATGGTTCCAACTTCCTTCAAAGTGCCCATACCTCGCTCTGCTTTGGATTTACTTTCCTGGCATTTGTCAAGATCAAAACCAAGATGAAATTGCTTTGAAAGAAGACTTGCGAGGGTAGGGGGTTATGAAATAATACGGATGTCTAAGAAAGGTAGTATCGAATAGCCAGAGTGGCCATAGAAATGTGCAGCAGCGCCAACTAGGCTAGGATAGAACATGTGTGAACAGAGATATGTCAATATCTAGGGATAAAAGGAAGCATAGGATGTGGTAGCCATTGAGACATAGGAGCTAATTGAGCATGCCATGAGGTCTTGCCTTTATTTGACCAACTCAACTCACTCTCATGTCTCTGTTATCCCAGATTCCCAAATTTGTAGACATATGAGGTGTGTTAAATAAATTTTGTTATCCCAGTTTCCCAAATTTGTAGTCATATGAGGTGTGTTAAATAAATTTTGAAGACAGTCATTTCAATTCTCACCATGCACATTATAGCTGGAAATATCTTCTGTAGATTGCAGGGAACCAGCCAAAAACGTAGCTGGAAATGTAAGAAATATCTTCTGTAGATTGCAGGGAACCAGCCAAAAACGTGTAGCATACAGAGAAATATTGTACCATCATAAGGTGAAGCGTTAACACAATATGAGGAATTCACAGCCAAAAACGTGTAGCATACAGAGAAATATTGTACAGGTGAAGCGTTAACACAATATGAGGAATTCACCACCATCCTGCACCACTTCTTGCCGTCACATTAGCAATTGCTAATTCACCACCATCCTGCACCACTTCTTGCCGTCACATTAGCAATTGCTAATTCACCACCATCCTGCACCACTTCTTGCTGTCACATTAACAATTGCTAATTCACCACCATCCTCCACCACTTCTTGCGTCACATTGATATTCAATATGTATACCCGTGTGAATGGTTAGCCTATGCAAACCCTAGTGAATAGTTAGTCTATGTTACCCTTGTCAATAGTTAGTGTCTCTTGTAAGTTGTTAGTAAAGAGAGCGTTAACACAATAGTGTGTACATCTTCTTTACAATTTTGTTGTAAGAACTTGTAAAGTTATTTAATGATTAATTTTATTTTTTTTCCTCCTTGTTCTATATCAATATCAATGGTATTTGTTGTACCATGTTAATGTTATATCAAGGTTTAAGTGACTTCTTCAAAAAGTAGTGTAATTGACATTTAAATTTATTCATTTTTGATGGTTTTTTTTTTAAAATTCATTATTGAAATCATGAAATCTGTCTCTCAAATCATAATTTAATTATTTTAGGTTTAGTTCAAAGACTTCATTATATTCTAATATTGTAGTTCATACTTAAATTGATTCATTCATTTTTAGTGATTTTTTATCAAATTCTAGTGAACCAAAAATTGTTGAAATCATGAAATCTATTGCTCTAATCATAATTTCATTTTTTTAGGTTTGTTCAAAGATTCCATTATACTCTAATATTGTAGTCCACACTTAAATTGATTCATTTTTGGTGATTTCTTTCAAATTCAAGTGAACCAAATATTGTTGAAATCATGAAATCTATTGCTCAAATCATCCACATATTAATCAATCAACAATGCAACATTTTAGAACATTCGACAATGCAATAAATTAAGAAACCCATTTTGTTATATTTGAATAAAAGACCCATGGTCATACAAAATGAGACAACGTAAAGGTTCACAATAATCAAGATACAACCAATATGTAATTGTTACACTTATTGGTAACATGTCCTCATGCAATTGGGACAATATGTCTAGTACATTAAATAAAATCCTTGATTTTCATAGACAAATATTCTAAAACATACAACTTGCAGTAAAAAAATACTAGGTGTATTTTGCATAGCGACGGGTCTGGTGATAAATCTTCAAAAATCTACTTTTCACTATTATGAGGTTCAACGAGAGGTTTTAGACTCCTTCAAGGATATCTACCCTTATAACTTTGTTGAACTTTCATAAGGGTTTAAATACCTTGGCTACTTCCTAAAATATGATAATTACAAGGTAGAAGACTGGCACTGGCTTATTTCAAAATTTGAAAAAAGAATAAATCTTTGGTGTAATCATTGGCTCTCCCTAGGTGGGCGTTACGTTCTCATAAAAGTTGTCCTTGAGAGCCAGCTTGTTTATTGGTTGGATTTGGCAAGTATCTCGGCTTCAATTCTCAACAGGATCAGACAATTGGTCTTCTCTTTCCTTTGGTCGGGCAGTAAGAAAAAATAACATTTTCACCTTTGCAGCAGGGAGACTATCGCAAGACCCAAACATTGTGGAGGTTGGGGCTTGAGGAACATCCATATTTTCTACAAGGCGTTGTCGACAAATACTCTCTGGAGAGTCTTGATGAAGGATGGCATATGGCATCGGGTTATCAAGGATAAGTATCTCCCCTACGGCTCGGTGACTACCTGGCTAAGATCAACCACTAATTATATGACCCTAGCATCTAATACATGGAGAAATCTTCTTAAGTCTCTTCTTCTTGTGTTACATTGGTTATGTTGGAGTCTTGGTTCTGGTCACTCGATATTATTAGGCAAGGACTTGATCTTGGGTTTGTGTAAAACCTCTATTTTTTCACAAGATCTTGTAGCCTCCCCAAACCAAAGAAACATTCACTATCTTTACTAGGCCAACAAAGTATTATGATCGGGAACGATCTGCTCCTCCTAGTTAGAACGTGACGATGTTGGACTTGTTGGAGATCAAGCTACAGAATGGGACTCTTTTAAAAGATCCTCGATTGGCTCTGGTGTACAACTTATCGACAAACCAGATGAGTTGAAATGGACTGGGGGAGACAATTCGAGTCTCCTAGCCTCAAAACTGTGGAAAAATACTATTGGAGGTTGGAGGAAGAAATTGTGGACATGGGATTGTGCCCTCAAAATAAAACTCTTTATTTGGCTTACTGTGGAAAATAAAATACTCACTTGGGATAATCTCCAACGCAAAGGTTGGACTGGGCCCAATTGCTGCCATTTGTGCAAAAGAAATAAGGAGTCTGTAAAACACATGCTGGTAAATTTCTCTTTTACTATTGAAGTCCAGGCTAGAGTCAAAAGAGCACTAAAACTCACAACTCGTTGGGCAGGAACTTCAGTGATCGATTGCTTTGAAAATTGGAATAAACAAGATTACTTGTATCCCTCTCTATCTGCCTTAATCAACTGGTACGTCTGGTTAGAACACAACAAGGTCATCTTCGATTCTGGGAGCCCTTCTATTCAGTCGGTGGTCTGTAGAACTCTTGGCGGTGTTGGCGTTTTCAATAAAAAGGAGAAAGTTCAACACTACAGATCCACTAAGCCCATACCAAAAGACAATATGACAACTGCGTGGTTTGATTGAGCCGCTCAACTAAATGGTCTTCAAAGTGGTGTTGGAGGGATGTTAAGGATTAATGAACATTCAACATACAAATGGACCTTAAATTGTGGACCAGGTTCAAACACTAGGGCAGAACCTTTGGGGGTTTGGGCTACTTTAACCCTAGATTCTCAACTAAACATCACTGAATTACAAGTTTTTGGAGACTCAAAAATAGTCATAGACTGGATAAACATGAAAGGAAATCTGTAGGTTGTTACTCTGAACTGCTAGAAGGAAATAATCAAAGACCTCAACAACCTTTTCATCCCAATCTCTTATCACATATCTACAGAGACAGTAATAAAGAGGTAGATCGGCTATCAAAGCAGGCCCTTCGAATGCAAAAAGGAAAGATAGCTTACAACCTTTGGGAGGATGGAAATGAGGGTCCTACTTTATTCTTGAATCTCTATTAGTTGTCTTTTGGGGAAAGCTATCTCCACTTTTTGGTAGCTCTTTCTCTTTTTGTTGTCATAGTTTGAGGACCTCTGTTAGTTTTTTTCTTGGGGAGTTTTTTGTGGATGATGTATGTGAATCTGGGGCTTACATGTCCTCATTGATGCAGCTTGTGCGCTGGCTTTCATTTTCATATCTTCTTTTCTATGTTGATTACTGATGTATTTTCTGTCTTGAACACAGTTATATAATATAAATATAACGAGAAATTTTTTGTGGAAAAAATGAATTATATTGATTTTCATTCATCATTTGAACTGTTATCATCGTTCGAGTTGTGTGCATGTCTCATTTCTTCATCACTTGTAGGCGACATTGTTCTTTCGTTATTTAACCTATTGTTTTCCTGATCCTCTTGTTTTTTTTGTTTTCCCTCTTCACGTTCCATTTACAAACATAAAAATGAAGTGTAATATATATATCTACATTTATATATAAGACTATACAAGATTGCATAAATAAAAAATGTACCATAGCAGTGAGTGTTTCATAAAAAATACACATTATTTTGAAGCCATGCTGCATGAAATATCTTTTGTTCGCTGCACTCCATACTTTGTTTATTGCATGTTTAATATGCCATGACAAAGCACAATCGATATACTTAATATAAAGATTTCTTGTTGTTCCATTGTAAATTAATTATTTAAATGTGCAGATCACAACATATATGAAATCTTAAATAGGACTAAAAATGTAAGTGTTCACAAACTTTGTGATCAACCATTTTCTTCTTCGTCATGTCTTATGAGATGAATGGGTTCCATTTTCTTTTTCATTAGATATTAGCCTAGCCCACTTTGTCATAGCTCACCCTATCTTGCCCTAGCCTAACCCACCCAAACCTACCCTACCATAGCCCACCTTAGTCTACGCTAACCTAACCTATCCCGTTCCACCCTAGCCTAGCCTAGCTTAGCTTATCCTACATTACCCTAGCTTAGTTCAGCCTACCATAGCCCACCCAATCCTAGATGGCCTAGTTTAGCCTAAACTAGGCTAGCCTAACCTATCCTAGCCTAACTCATACCACCCTAGCCTACCCTATTCTACTCTAGCATATCCTAGCCTACTCTAGCTTAACCTAACCCTAGTATTACCATATTCTACTATAGCCTGATCCAAATTAACTTAATCCTATCCTAAACCTAGCATGCCCTAATCTAGCCTATCCTAGCCTATTCTAGCATACTCTTGCCTAGGCTAGCCTACTCTAACTTATTCTAGACTAGCCTAGGCTAACCTACTCTAACCTAATCAAGCCTAGCCTAGCCTGCTCTAGCTTATTCTAGACTAGCCTACTCTTGCCTAATCAAGCCTATCCAACTTTAGCATAGCCTAACCTAGCCTACTCGAGCATTTCCTACTCCAACCTATACCAATCTAGCATAGCCTAGCCCAGCCTACTCTAGTCTAGCCTAACCCATCTTACCCTAGCCCATCCTAAGCTAGCCTACTCTAGCTTAGCTTATTATAGCCTAGCCTACTCTAGCCTTGCCTAACCTACTGTAGTTTAGCCTAGCCTACTTTAGCCTTGCCTAGCTTACTCTAGCTTTTCCTAGCCTACTCTAGCCTTACTTAGCCTACTGTAGTCTAGCCTAGCCTACTTTAGCCTTGCCTAGCTTACCCTAACTTTTGCTAGCCTACTCTAGCCTAATTTATCTTAGCCTACTCTAGCCTAGCCTATGCTACCCAAGGTTAGCCTAGACTTCTCTAGCATAACATAGCCTAGCCTAGTCGAGCCTGCTCTAACCTAGCGTACTCTAGCTTGGCTTACTCTAGCTTAGCTTACTCTAGCCTACTTGAGCCTATCCTACACTCACCTAGCCCAGTCTAGCTTGGCCTACTCCAATGCAACCTCCTCTAGCTTAGCCTAGCCTACCCTAGCCAAGCCTACTCTAGCTTACTGAAGCTTACTCTAAGACCAACCTGCTCTAGCCTACTATAGTTTAGCCAACACTAACATACTATGGCCTACTCTAACAAACACTATCCAACTCTAGCCTCCTCTAGCATACTCAAGCATGCTCTAGCCTATCTTACCCTAGTCTACTGTAGCCTAACCTACCCTAGCCTATTCTAGCCTAGCTTACTTTAGCCTTCTTTAGTAACTTAGCCTACAACCTACTATACCCTAACCTACTCTATCCTAGCTTATTCTATCTTGCTCTAGCCTATTCTAACTTAGCTTATTGTAGCCTAGGTCAGCCTAGGGTAGCCTAGCCTACTCTAGCCTACCCCATTCTAGCTTAGCCTATTCTAGCCTATCCTGGCCTAGCCTAGCCTACTTTAGCCTAGTCTAGCCTAATCTAGCCTAGCCTAGTCTAACCTAACCTACTCTAGCTTAGCCTAGCCTACTCTAGCATAGCCTAGCTTGGCTTGGCCTGACTTAGCTTAATCTAGTGTAATCTAGCCTAACCTATCCTAGCTTGGCATGGCCTAGCTTAATCTAGTGTAATCTAGCCATTGTCTAGCCTATCCTGGCCTACTATATTATAGCCCAACCTAGCCTAGCCAGGCCTACTATATTATAGCCCAGCCCAGCCTAGCCTAGCCTAACCTAATTTTCTCAAGCCTACTCTAGCCTAGTCTAGCCTACCCTAGTCTATCTTAGCCTATTCTAGCCTAGCCTACCCTACCCTAGCATAGCCTAGCTTAGCCTAATCTAGCCTAGTCTAGCTTAGCCCACTCTATCCTAACCTAGTTTACTTTAGCCTAGCCTAGCCTACTCTAGCCTAGCCTGGCCTAGCCTAGCCTAACTTAACCTAACCTACCCTACCGTATCGTACCCTACTCTAGCCTAGCATAACCTAGCCTACTCTAGCTTAGCCTACTCTATCCTAGCCTATCTTATTTTAGCTTAGCCTAGCCTAGCCTACTCTAGCCTCCCTTAACCTAACCTAGCTTAGCTTAATCTAGTCTAGTCTATCATAGCCTAGCTTGGCCTAGATTAGCCTAGCCTAGCTTAGCATAGCCTGACCTAGCCTAGCCTATTCAAGCCTCGCCTAGCCCAACCTACCCTACCATTTCCTAGCTTACTCTAGCCTTGCCTATCCTACTCCAACCTTGCCCAACCTACTATAGCGTAGCCCAACCTAGCCTATCCTAGCCCACTCTAGTGTAAACTAGCATAACCTATTCTAGTCTAGCCTAACCTACTCTAGCCTTGCCTAGATTGGCCTAGACCACTACTAGCATAGCCTAACATATCCTATCCTAGAGTACTCTAGCCTAGCCTACTCCAACATACTCTAGCCTAGCCTACTCTCGTCTAGCCTATCCTAGCTTAGCCTGCCCTATCTTAGCCTTCTCTAGCCTAGCCTAGCCTAACCTACTCTAGCTAAGCCTACTCTTACCTAGCCTAGCCTAGCCTAACCTAGATTAGCCTAGCCTACTATATTCTGGCCTACTCTAGCTTAGCCTACTCTAGCCTAGCCTAGTCTAGCCTAGCCTACTCTAGCATGCTCTACCCAACTCTAGCCTAGGTTACTCTAACCTAGCCTAGCCTACTTTAGCCTACTCTTGCCTATCCTACTCTAACTGACATAATAGCCTACCCCACTCTGGCCTATTCTACCCTACCCTACTCTAGCCTACACTAGCTTAGCCCACTTTAGCCTAGTCTACTCTAGCTAACTCTAGCCTAGTCTATTTTTACTCTAATCGAGCCTACTCTAGTCTACTCTAGCCTAACCTACTCTAGCATACTCTAGCCTAGCCTAGCCTATCCTATTCTAGCATAACCTAGCCTACCTTAGCCTACTCTTGAATATCCTAGCCTAGCCTACTCTATTCTATTCTATGCTAGCCTAGCCTAGCCTACTTTAGCCTACTCTAGCCTTCTCTAGCCCAACCTAGCCTAGCCTAGCCTAGCCTACTTTAGCTTAGCCTAGCCTAGGTTAGCCTACTCTAGCTTAGCTTTCTGGGCTAGGTTAGCCTACTCTAGCTTAGCTTTCTCCAACCATACTCTAGCCTTCTTTGGCCCAACCTTCTCTATTCTACTCTAGCCTAGCCTACACTAGGCGACTCTAGCCTAGCCTACTCTAGTCAACTCTAGACGACTCTTTCCTACTCTAGTCGACTCTAGACGACTCTTTCCTACTCTAGCCTAGCCTATTATGGCTTAGCCTATTTTAGCCTAGCCTAAGCTAGTCTACTCTAGCCTAGTCTAGCCTAGGTTAGCCTATTCTAACCTAGCCTAACCTACTATAGCCTAGCCTAGCCTAGCTTAGCTTACTCTAAAGTCTACACTACTATAGCACACTCTATCCTATTTTAACCTACTCTAGAGTCTACCTATTCTAGCATAGCCTAAAATTATAAGAGTACATAAATATACATGTTGTAGTTAAGACATTTAATAAAACACACATTCAAATTATATCTAAAAAACATCAATTTAATTTTAAAATATAACTTTAAGTAAATAAACATTTTAGCTTTATATTATATAGATAAACATTCTTTCATTACACATTATATAATTTTAATTAAACAAGTATACCATACTACATTGTATGATTAATACAATATAGTATAAAACTTACTAAAATATTAATTATCTAAAATGATTTTATAGATAAACATTCTTTCATTACACATTATATAATTTTAATTAAACAAGTATACCATACTACATTGTATGATTAATACAATATACTATAGAACTTACTAAAATATTAATTATCTAAAATTCAAAATCATTTGAATATATATATAAAACTAAATTATATTAATAAAAAATAAATTAAAGTAAGTTATATCCATTAAATTCTAATTAAAAAAATAAAAATGTTAAACTAAACTACACATAAAATTTAAAAATATAATATAATATATAAATTATAAAATATAGATAAAAGAATATATTTATACTAACTTAAAAACTCAAAATCGTTTTAAGAATGTCAATTAAAGTAAACTAATCAAAATCATTTTAAGAGTGTCAATTAAATTAAACTGATAATAGAAAAATTAAATTTGATAAAAAAAAGATTGAAGCAAGTTAAATTGAAAATTGAAAATCATTTTAAGAGAGTCAATTAAAGTAAACTAATTAAAATGAAATTTGATAAAAAAAAGAGCAAGTTAAATTAAACTGTACCCATGAAAAACTAATTAATTTAAAAGAAACTGCAATAGACAAGTTACACCAATAGTAGAGAAACGACAACAGTGGACAAAACCATTTTAAGAGAAACTGCAACAATAGACAAGTTGCACCAAACTACATTAATAGAGGAATTAAATTTAATAATCTAGAGTCAAGTTACACCAAACTACATATTTGAGAAACTAATTTAATATGCGGAAAGATAAGTTAAATTCAACTAAACTAAAACTATATACATAGGAGGGTTAAACTTAATAAACACACAGGTAAGTAAAACTAGACTACAATGACATGAAAAAACTATATTATGGAACAAGGAAACTAAATTTATGGTGTGTTATGACCTGATGGGTGGATGATGCATTGTTCTTGGAATTGTTGAAATGAAGGGATTAGGGTTTGTTCATGATGGCATAATTGACAGAACGAAATTGCATTATGGAATAGGGAAACACAAATGGATGATGAAAGACCATTAAAATGAATGTGACCATTGAAGAAAAATGTCGATTCCTTCCCATCATTGCTGAAAGACCATTAAAATGAATGTGATCGTTGAAGAAAAATTTCTGAAATGATTGGGATTGTTGAAATGGCAGAATTAATAAAAAGAAAGCTGGACATAGAATTAACAGAAAGAAAGTTGGACATATGGAATTAGAGAAATCAACACAAAGAAAGATGGACAAAGAATAGCTGAAATGAAAGAACAAGGGCTTGTGAGAGTATACGTACCTTGAAATGAAGCCCCACGATTACTGGGAGAGAGCATTGATCATTTTTGAGAGAGCAGTAACCCTCAACTGCCCTTGCTTTGAAGTTGTTTTCTCCAACAGTGGATGATCCAATTCCAATTGCTTGTGAGAGTATACGTACCTTGAAATGAAGCCCCACGATTACTGGGAGAGAGCGCTGATCATTCTTGAGAGAGCAGTAACCCTCAACTGCCCTTGCTTTGAAGTTGTTTTCTCCAACAGTGGATGATCCAATTCCAATTGCTTGTGAGAGTATACGTACCTTGAAATGAAGCTCCACGATTACTGGGAGAGAGCGCTGATCATTCTTGAGAAAGCAGTAACCCTCAACTGCCCTTGCTTTGAAGTTATTTTCTCCAACAGTGGATGATCCAATTCCAATTGCCGCCTCCTCTATCACATATCATCTGAACACATGACATGCACAGGCTCAGTCACAGGCTCAAGCACATGCACAGGCACAGACTGAGGACGCCCAACCTCGCAGATATACCGGGCACAGGCACAGGTACAGACTGAGACGCCCAACCTCGCAGATATACTAGACCAAAACCAAGATAGAGGATGAGGAAATAAATGTGAAATTTCTGAGATTTTGATAATATATATGCTTCCTTTCAATGGATACATCAGCCTCCCCCATCTCTCTTGCATAACCTTTTTAACAGATGAGACAAAGACGAATACCCTCACTACAACTGCAGAAAATTTCAAAATTGGTCCACCTCACCAAAAAAAGATGGTAAAACCAAAAAGCGTTTTCATGCTTTTTGAGATGCTTTTTGGTTTTTGATTTTTTTTGGATTCCTGTTTTTTTGCAATGTATCTAAGATGGTAAAACCAAAAAGCGTTTTCATGCTTTTTGGTTTTTGATTTTTTTTGGATTCCTGGTTTTTTGCAATGTATCTATTAGCCCTGATTTACCATAAATTTGTGAATTTTTTGTACTCGCCTTAATTTACCATAAATTTGTTAACTCTTAAAATTCTCTTTTGAATTTGTACAAAGTTTCCTATGGCCTGGACAATAACTTGGACAAAGTCTCATGTAAATATCCACTTTTTTGGGCTTTGTTTGGACAAAGATTCACTGGACATATATGGATGAATAGTAGCCAAAATTGAGATGTTGAAGTGGGATTGTAACTCAGAGCTATTAGCTGCATTGTTGAGATATGAAGAGGAGTATAACATCCAAATTTGGGGTTTAAGTAATTATCACTGGTATTTGAAACAAAAATGGAGATAGTTATCACTGGTATATGAACAAGTTAATGTTTCCATGAAACCCAGAAAGACCGATGCATGGTATTTGTTGGACTGCACATGGATTAGTTCACTTTCTAGATTTTTGCTGGAGCGGTTCTGTTTATGATGAGTGTACAACCACTGTGATTGAAAGTGTGAATGTGCTTGTCACGCCACTGTCTTAATTTCTTGTCACGCCACGCCCAAATCGACGGAACTTGGTAACTATGTGCAGACATAGGTATTATACTTGAGGATCTTATTCGAGCAGGTCTGGACACTGAAATCATTGGTCGTGTGCTTACATATTGTTATTTTAGTGGCTAAGTATCTTCTCAGATGTCAAACTTTTTACGTCTATAGGCCTTGAAAGAATTAGATGCCAATATTTATTTTATGCTTTAGATACCTCTCGGGAAGAGGAGAGATACGTTGTTGCCTTCAAGTGAATCCTCATTGTGACATAATGCTCTAAAATTATGCGGAAGTTTTTCTTGTTTAGAAAAGATTACATGGGTTTGTAATCCTCAACATGATTCTCAAGCCAGGGTATAAGTGTTAGTGGCTTGTCTCGGTTTGCAAATGATTTCAAGCAAGGCTATATTTGAAAAGTGACATTTTTTTTATGTAGACACTTTGGCTTGTCAGCGGTTTTCTTTTGTCCAAGTACTACTATGTTTGTCCTCAGAGGTTAAAATGTAGCTTCTTAAACTTTTCTTTCAACTCTTTGAAAAGACAGACAATTGAAAAAAGCATGACAATTGGATCTGGAGTAAATTCCTCACCTAGGCTTATTCCAAAACGAGAGTGTTATGGTCTTAAGTGCTTTTATTAACTTCTGAGTGGCAGGGAAAGGCCAGGAACGTTGGCTCAAATTTGGCGCTTAAAATTTTCTTAGTAATACACAAATTAGGTACTGTAAATGCTTTTATTAACTTCTGAGTGGCATGGAAAGGACAAGAATGTTCGCTCAAATTTGGCGACTAAATGTTCTTAGTAATACATAAATTAGGTACTGCAAATACTTTTTCTTTTCAATGGATGATATTTTAGATGAACAGTTGAAAATGGAAAGGCTCTTTACAGTCTACGGGACTATAGATTGTAGATTGTTTTTTTTTACTAACTTTAGTAGCTCAAAAATGGGAAAGAACCATTATTAAAATGCCCCTCTCTAGGATATTAGTTTTTCAATGCTATCTTGTCTATCTTGCCCCTCTCTAGGATATTAGTTTTTCAATGGTATCTTGTCTAGCTTCCAAGCCTGATCAACAAAGAATTCTATCAATATTCATGGGTTCGATTGGGTTGGGTGGAAAGATTCTTTGACAATCAACGTTTCAACCTTGTGGTCATCTCAAACATGGGAGAATAAGTACTTTTCATCAAATATCTAATGAAAAAGCCCCGATACATATAATCCTCAAAATTCCATCATCTAATTTATAAGCCAAGCATCCTTTCAAAGTTTTGAAGCATCTATCAACACAGAATTAGCCTATTAATATTTGATTATTATGTTAATTCAAATAAACTTAGATTGGATGCTTAGTTGCCATTTTGGCTCCTATAGTTCCTCCCTCCAATTTCCATGTTGAGGTGGACATGGATATCTGCCTAGAAAAGTGTTGTCAGTTGTCTGTGCAAAATGCCAACTAGAGTATCCTTGTTATGCTTTATCAACCAGATTAAATTCCCTCAAGGATAGAGTAAACGACCACAACAACAAAGACACCGACTAGGATTAAGGAAATAAACCATGGAAAATTTGATTAAGTACAAAAAACTTAGATTGGATGCTTGGTTGCCATTTTGGCTCTTGTAGTTCCTCCCTCCAATTTCCATGTCGAGGTGGACATGGATATCTGCCTAGAAAAGTGTTGTCAGTTGTCTGTGCAGAATGCCAACTAGAGTATCCTTGTTATGTTTTATCAACCAGATTAAATTCCCTCAAGGATAGAGTAAATGACCACATCAACAAAGGCAACGACTAGGATTAAGGAAATAAACTATGGGAAATTTGATTAAGTATAAAAAAGGTCACCACTCAACCATTTTTACTTCTAAGCCATGTCTGCTTCTTGACCACTTCTATTCAGTGTTTACATGATTAGTTTAAATTGTTCCAAGCAGTATTTTTCTTTGCTTTCAAATAATGATTTGTGGCCATACTCTGGCCTTTCGTGACAAAGTGTTGATATTTGTTTTTTAAGTAGATGACTTTTTTTTATTAATGGTTTAAGCTGCAATGATTTATGAATCAATCTGGCAGTTAGCTGAAGTTCAATGTTTTTGCATGCTTAGGTTTCTGCTGCAATGAAGGATAAAATCTCAGCTGAAACTGAACATGTAACTATATAATATATTCTTGTAAGAGAAGATGGTCTTAAAAATTTGTGGGATCAATTAAGAAATGTGGATTCTCTGTTTATCCTTCCCTTGCAGGCAAAGGAGTTAAGTGAAACTGTGAAAATCTCAACATTGAATCTTGTGGATTTTCAGAAATAGCTAGGAGTAATGCAGATGCAAATGTCAAGTCTAACAATAATTATGTATCAGGAGCTATGTGTTGTCTCTACTAGTTAGCAAGAAGCCACTGAAACAAATGAAATACTGTTTAGAAAGTTTTGAAAGGGCATATCTACTGCTTCCTCATCAGCTGCAACAACATCGAAATATTTGAAGGAAACCAAAATTATGGATTGGAAAAAAAGGGCTACGAAATTGTAAAAGAACTGACATCGAGACCATCTAGTAGGTGAAGAAATCAGAATGCAGCTTCAGCCTCATCCTACAAGGAGAGGAGTAGTGCACCTAGCATTGCCCATCCACACCATCTAGTAGGCGAAGAAATAAGAATGTAGCTTCATCCTCAGCCTACAAGGAGAGGAGTAGTGCACTTAGCATTGTCCCTGCAACTGTAAAGAAGACTTGCTGGGAAAAGATGGGAAGAATTTAAAGAGAAGGTAGCAGCCATTTGAATTTTATTACTGCAGATTGAAAGAGACTATTTTTGGTGAAAGTGGAACGACAATATCATAAAAGGAAATACGTTGTCGTGTACTTGTAACCCATAACATATTTGTGCTATTAATGGTTTACTTTGTTTCAGATTTTTGATAGAAATTACTAATTAGTTATATTTGTTTTACAACAGTATTGTGATATGATGATGAGATTTGATTTTCTTGTGTAGACTCTTCTCCTTACTGGATTTCATAGCAGATGTGCAGGAGATTGCTAAGCATACTCTTCGGGCCTCCCCAACAGTATTATAAGTGCCAGTACAAAGCATTGTAGATGCAGTGGACACTCTGTATTGAAAGTGCAGGGGCCAAGGTGATTTGGAAAAATTGAACACAAAATGTAGTTATGAAATTATTGATGAGCGTAAAGAAGAGTGAAGGGCATGTGACAGTGAAACCCATTGCATTTTCTGTGACGAAAAGGCATATATCCGATTGGCTTTTTCTTCAAGGGGCTGGATCTATTCAATACATGGTGCATATGACCAGTTGGCCCAACTTAATGGCCATAATTGTATTATTCTTAAACAAAGGCCTCCTCACTAGAGCACACTAACCACTTCTTTGAGTAGTAAACAAACCCTAATGGGACCTATAATAGTGACTTTATTTGACCAACTCAACTCACTCTCTGTTATCCCAATTTCCCAAATTTGTAGTCATATGAGGTGTGTTAAATAAATGTTGAAGACATTTCAATTCTCACCATGCACATTATAGCTGGAAATGTAAGAAAATATCTTCTGTAGTTTGCAGGGAACCAACCAAAAACGTGTAGCATACAGAGACATATTGTACCAACATAAGGTGAAGCGATAACACAATACGAGGAATTCACCACCATCCTCCACTTTGACTACAAATCTGTGTTAAGAACATCACAATTTTCATAACTACAAATCTGTGTTAAGAACCTCACACTTATCTCACCACTTCATAAGGTTAAGCTTGTCTCACCATTTCATAAGGTTAAGCTTGTCTCACCACTTCTTGGCGTCACTTTCGTATTATGCATGCAAAGACCGCCTGCTTACAACATTCTTCCCATGGTGATTTAGTTCCTCCCAGCTCCCCTGTCTGTAGTGATTTCGTTCCTTAAATCTTCTACTCCGAGTACAAGCTCCGAGAATAGCTAGTTTACCTAGCAGAAGTTTTAGTTGGCCTTAGCTTGTCTGTGTCTTGTCTGCTTTGTTGGTCTAGAAGGACCCATGGTCTTTCTCCAGACAGTGCGGAGCCACCTCCTCAAAGGTTTAGGATTAACAGTTGCTAATTTATGCTCTTCATTTATTTATTTTAATTATTATAATATTATTTTATTTTATGCATGCATTATTCATGAGAATGTTTAACTTTAAAAATATGTGACTTAGCGCAATTTATTATCTATATAAATATTCACTAATCATGGAATTTTTTCCTGTATTTACATAAATATAAAACTGCATAAAGTAATAGAATTTATGCTTTACATGTATACATATATCTATATCCAAAGGTGTGTTTGAAGCGAGTTTCACAATTACCATTCATTTCATTAGCATCGAGCGCATCGAGCACGACTGGTGACATTATCTTTTCTATATAAATGAGTCACATGATAAGGAAAAATATAAATTATTGTCCATGTAGTGAATTCTACAAATTGATATTCAATATGTATATCCTTGTGAATGGTTAGCCTATTTGTAAATAGTTAGTCTATATATACTCTTGTAAATAATTACTATCTTTTGTAAGTTGTTAGTAAAGAGAGCATCAACACAATAGTGAGTACATTTTCTTTACATATGAATTATTGTCCATGTAGTGAACTCTACAAATTGATATTCAATATGTATACCCTTGTGAATGGTTAGCCTATTTGTGAATAGTTAGTCTATATATACTCTTGTAAATAATTACCATCTTTTGTAAGTTGTTAGTAAAGAGAGCATCAACACAATAGTGAGTACATTTTCTTTACATATAAATTATTGTCCATGTAGTGAACTCTACAAATTGATATTCAATATGTATACCCTTGTGAATGGTTAGCCTATTTGTGAATAGTTAGTCTATATATACTCTTGTAAATAATTACTATCTTTTGTAAGTTGTTAGTAAAGAGAGCATCAACACAATAGTGAGTACATTTTCTTTACATATAAATTATTGTCCATGTAGTGAACTCTACAAATTGATATTCAATATGTATACCCTTGTGAATGGTTAGCCTATTTGTGAATAGTTAGTCTATATATACTCTTGTAAATAATTACTATCTTTTGTAAGTTGTTAGTAAAGAGAGCATCAACACAATAGTGAGTACATTTTCTTTACAATTTTGTTGTAAGAATTTGTAAAGTTATTGAATATTTAATTGGTTTTTTCCATCTCGTTCTATATCAATAGTATTTGTTGTACCATGTTATATCATGGTTTAAGTGACTTCTCTCAAAATGGAGTAGTGTAATTGGCATTTAATTTGATTCATTTTTTTATGTATTTTTTCAAATTTTAGTGAACAAAAATTGTTGAAATCATGAAATCTATTGCTCAAACCATAATTTCATTCTTTTATGTTGGTTCAAACATTCCATTATACTGGAATATTGTAGTTCACACTTAAATTGATTCATTAAATCTATTGCTTAAATCATCAAATATATCGCTCACTTGTTGTATTTTTACATTCCCCTTTAGAGAATGTTTTGCTTAAATATGCATCGTTCAACAATCACATTTTACTATAAAATTTACCCTTCTATACTGAAGTTTTCATAATTAGATTGGGCATCTAGAGTTGCAAGACTAGTGCAAGGATCAGATTTATCTTACTAAAGGACCCCATCAACAATTGATTACAATGCTAGTGGTACAACACTCCTATATGGGAAATACAACATCATTGTAATCATTAGGTCATAACTTTTATGAGATGGAATTTGATAACCAAATTATCATCAAACATTGTTAAAAAAGCCTTCCTCAACAAACATAAGGGATACCTCAAATATATTTAATAAATTAGTCAAACTAGTTAAATTAACTAATTCCTAAATTCCTTAATTATGAGACTCCATGAACACTCATATAAATTCCATCTCTCAACATAACCCTAACTCTAAGACACGTTGGAACACTAAAATGAACTTTATTTATATTCAAGTAAACTATATGTTATTTATAGTAATAATCCCTAAAACTTGAAAGCTAAGCTCAATCTATTTAGCATTTAGATAATGGACTTACAATATGCCACTTTGGCCTCAAATTCTTGTAATTTATCCTACGAACCGATTTGATGTTCATACACATATTTCAATGGTGCTTTATCATGTTGATTTTTGACACCCGTCATATAACCTCATCGAAGAGTTGTCCCATGTGATAAATATTAGAGAGTAAAATAAAAGAAAGAAACACCTACAATGCAACAATTTTCAAACTAAATATGAAAGGGTAATTAGTAGGAGGTCCTCACCCATTAAATATGTCCAACTCCACACCACTTATTTCTGCAACATAAATAAAGCACATCCATTTTTTAGTAGTCTCTCCATCGAATCATTACTTCTATTTGTGGATCTTAGGGTTTTAGCATATGCCCCTTTGGTCATCAACCAAAGGCTTGAAGATCATAAGGCTTGACACCATAAAATATGCAGATAATTATGTTGTAAACAATAAGCATTTTGAATTACATTCCCTTCCGATCTCTCAATTATTGAGCCTACCTACATTGATGATTGATGGACCATGGCAATTTGTAGATGTGATAAGATTGCAATCATAAATGTGAGTTAATTGATGAGTGAAAATTAGCATTTCATAGTTGAGGAGAGTTAATAAGCTAAAGGAGAGATCCATGGCAAGGCAACTTGATTGTGTTGTGTGTTTGCACAATTGCAATTCATATATATAATTTGGGAGTGATAACAATTTACAAATTAGTGTTAGTTGTAGGAGATGATGTTGACTACTTTGGAAAAATTGATTTTTAGTGTGAAAACTCACTTAGGGAAAGGAATTATAAATTGTTCTAGATATGGATCACCTTATTCGTGATTGGAGAGGTAATTTTAGTTGGTCGTAAATATTTCATGCTAAGATTTTACTATTTAAGCTTTCAATTACTGAAATGGAATCAATATGAAAGTGGTTATCACTGACCCACAAATCACTCATTTAAATTCTTAATTAAATTCAAATCGACATTGTGTAAACATTTACACCAATCGAATCGGGCATTGCTCATGACTCTTGAGTCATCAATTCCAACTTGACAATAGGAATTAGGAGTGGATGTTTAAACGGACTAAACATCATGTCATGTAGCAATAGAAAAATATGGTACACAGTGGGTAGTAGGTACTTATTAAAAGTATGCAAGTGATTATGACTAAACCAAATATCACTCTTCAAATTCTTAATTAATTCAACTTGACATTGTGGCAATGTTTTGAGCATTTACATTAATCACTTTGGGCATTGTGTTTATGCCAATCAGTTTACACCAATCAACTGGGCATTGCTCATGACTCACAAGTCATAAATTCTGACTTGACAATAGGTATTAGAAGTATGTGTTTAAACTGAAAAAAACATCATATGATGTAGTAAAGCAAAGATATGCAATAATAGCAAAGATGGTATACAATGGATATTAGATACGTCCACTTATTAATAATGTACAAGTAATAATTGACATTTTTGAAAAGATATTGAACATCAAATTTATGTTTCAGTAGAAATTGACCATTACAAGAAAAGTAATGTTAACTTGACACTTATAGTTATGTTTGAATAGGTTGGTAAGTGCCTTGCCAATTCCTTAAAAAATAAAAAAATATTAATAAATGTTGAAGAACATTAATCTCAATTCTCACCATGCACATTATACCCATGAATAACAACATCATTTATTTCCTAGTTGGAAATGTAAGAAATATTTTTTTTAGATTACAAGAAACCAACCAAAAACATGTAACATTGTAATACCCCTAGGCTGAACCCCAATTGTAATGTACATATAGGCTAGTGAGGTAGGATATTTTGAGCCAGAGTGCCTTTGTATGTGTTTTGAGGCCAGAGTACCTATGTGATTAGGTTGGAGAGTCTAGATGCTAAAAGGCCACTGAGCCTATCATTGTAAAATGTAATCGCACACGATGATATTAATAAAATACATCACTGTTGCATACCTAGTCAACCAAAAAAGTATGGGGAGATAGAACCCACACCAGAGGGAAAGGGGGATAAGTTTCTAGGAAGAGGGTCTAAGCTAAGGGGGGCTTAAGCTAAGGGAATAATATAATATTATTCCTAAAGTCTAAAGTCATGTAATGATTTTTATCCTATGTCCCTAAAGGTTGGGAATGAGTCACCAAGTGGAGTCAAAGCTAGTTCATAAGGTGATAAGTGTCAAGTTAAGGGCATGCAAATATATTGTGGGAACTTAGTGTAATTTCCATCATTTTCTTGCCATTCTTACCAATCATTCACTCAACTCTTTCCATCCATAGTTGTACCTGTACCTGAGAGTTTTAAAGATGATTATACCAAGTAATTCCTTGGGGTTTTGGGTTGAAGAAGCAGGTTGCCAGGCCTGTGGGCATTGGATTGAAGAAGCGAGTTGTCAGGCCCGTAAGCATTCTCTCCAGGTGAGAGAACTGTTGGGAATTGTTTTCACTGTGCACTGGTCAATAGTTACAGATCTCTAAGACTTTTTTTCCGGCTTGTTGTTGAAGCAATGGAAGGGAAGTGGGGCAGTCGAAGGACTGTTGAGAAGAGAAGGGGCACACTTCCCGGGGTAGGACAGGTTGTGGGAAATGAGAGGTTGTAGGATAGTTGTAGTAGTTGAAACCTTGAAATGAGCTTTATCGTGTTGGTTAGGCCTTAGTCTTACTTAGGAAGCCTTCCCTGGTGGAGTCTCTAGCCTCAACATTAAAAGATAAGTGTTTTTTTATAAGTTTTTACTATGTGTATTATTCTGTTGAGTAATATGTATACCTTTATGTTAATTCTATATACTTTGTATATGTTTATGCATGAATTATATGTTATTTTCAATATTGCATATTTCTTTGCATATGCAGAGCATGTTGTTAATTAAATGGTACAAGAGTTGGAAAACGTTTGTGGCATGGCCCAACTTGGGGCTGGGGATGCTACATTGTGGTATTAGAGCCACGTGTTCAACACTGAGCATGTATGGGCTAGAGAGAGAGAGTGTTGAAGCTAAGTTTGTAGAAATTAAATCTATGAGGATGTCTGCAACATGTTTGTGAAAATTATTTTCATGAAATTGAAATAAATTCATGAGGAATCTGAAGAAATTGAATCCAGGGATTACAAATCCTTTGTTTTAATATATGTTTGGGTATTTTCAGGCCTAAAATTGGCTAAATTCCAAATTTTGGAGTTATAGTGAAGCCATGGTGAAATCGGGAAAACTCCCAAATTTATGAGCGAATTTGAGTGAAATTTGTGCCCATAAATGCCCATCAGTCATGCGTGGATGTAATTGGTGGTGAGCAATGCTGAAATTGGCTGCAGAAAGCTTAATTTCAAATTTCCATGGCGGCTAGGGAAAAAATATTGAAATTTATGTATTTTCTGGAAAAATTCAAAAAATGGGCAATTTTTTTTTTCCGTATATGACATCAACATGACGTGGCAGTAACGTGGACTACCACAGTGGTAGGTCCACAGTGGAAGCGGGTGGCATGGTGGTAGGTGACATGGGAGCTATGTGTGCATGGTGGTTTAGTCGATACCATAAACCATTGTCACATGGGGGAAAATTAGTTTTGGCTTCCGACCCTTGTACCATGCGACGCCACACAGATTATGCCACATAGCATAGAGAAACCATTATCGCAACCCAAAGGGATATTAAACTTCGTGTACTTTTGGGATGCGGCATGGCATTTCCACTGTCAATCTCGCTCGATCTCGACCATCAAATTAAGGAGTGCAAGTTTGCGCACGCGAAAGAAAAAGGTGTGGAATAGGACCTGTCCATCCCCGTGATCAATGAAAAGGTGCCACATGGAAATTTGACAGTCAAAGTGGGACCTTTGTTCCATCTGTGTCAGAAATGTGCCAACTAGGCAAGTGGGCCCATAAAATATTAATATTTTAATATTTTAAGGCTTGTGTAAAGGGAGAAAGAGATAAGGTGTAATGACCCTGCTTAAATAGATGTATAGGGATTATTAATTATAATTAATTTGATAATCTGACTGTCCTAATATGTTAGTTAAACAATAATTATTTCTTAATAATATTAACTAATTAATTATTATTAATTACTTGTTCATAT
>ML783557.1:877273-889023 GCA_009831015.1 Picea engelmannii | reverse complement strand
CAAGGCCAAGTGGATTGAGGTTGGAAGGGTGAGGGAACTTTACCCTCATATTCACATAGACTGAGATAGTCTTTTGGAGGTCCAAAAGCTTCCCAATGGGGAGGTGTGATCAGGGGATCAAATTTTGCTCAATTTTCAAAGTGATCGGAATGCGATGAAAATAGTGCCATTGCGTCCATCTCGTCTTCCTGATTCCGGCGGTATATTTACTTTCTCAAATGGAGTCTGTATGAAGGAGATATCGCGATCTGTTCACCAAGCCAAACAGGCAAAATTTTTGGATGCTGACTGTACCTGTCCGTACAGTCCGTACGGTGACGTGGCAGGACCGTACAGGCCGTACGATGATGACGTGGCAGTTGGTTATTGGTTGGTTGTTGGCGTATTGGATGATGACACGTGTTCGTTTGATGGCGAGTAATATGAGAACATGTGGCCCAATCCATGGGCGCCACGTGTCCCCTTCATTTTGTTCATTGGTTATAAAAACTTATATGGGGAGTTCGTGGGGTTCGACCCCCGGACCTCCCCCAACTTTAGTGACTTCATAACTCTCCGCTAGCCAAATTACCGCCATATGTTCCTTGTTAACTATGTTGTAACACATATATTTAAAGTTGATATTTGTTTGAAAGGAAAGGGGGGTCGGGCCGGGGCTAAGCCCCGACCCGTGGACGCATTGTAACACATATGACCCGAATATATACGTATTGGCCGACCGTTTGGCGCGCATTTACATTGCATTATATTGCAATGTATTGCAAATACATTGCATTTTGTATATGGTATAACCGTGTGTTAAAACATGCGCGCGGGATTTGAACCATACCCAAAGTTTAAATGTGCGTGTGGTTTGGCCGGTGGTTTAATTGCGCGGGATTTATACCGTTGGCACGGTTCAAACGAACTAACCACCTTTTTGCCCAGCCTTTGGTCGCATGCGCCATACGCCCAGGTGCCGAGGCGGTTAGAGGCTGGAGGCGCCTTAACCGTCCTACGGTTTTCACCGTTGGCGCGGTTGCGCCCGGTGCCAGGTTTTTACGCTTTAAAGAGCGTGTGAGCCAGGTTCACTCAAGGGGGAGTGCTAATTGTAGAACCAGAGACAATAAGCTTGAAGAGGGAGACTTCCAGGAGGCCTAACTTCTTCATTTTTCGACCTATTGAGGTGTCGAAAGAGCCTAGACAGGGGTTTTGGGACGCTGGGAAGCCATTGGAGCAGTCAGTTTGTCATTTTGAGCATTGTAAGGCATGTTTTTGAGCACTTTGAGAAATTTAGTAATAATGATCCATTGGAAGCTGGACCAGGAGATGTAGCCCTGAGAGGGGTGAACTCCTTTATCAAGTTGCTGTGTTTATGTGCTGATGTTCATTGTTTATGCTACTGTCTATGTGTATTTCGCATAAGTAATCCTTAATTTATGTGTTGAAAATTGATCCTGTTGCTTTAAACACATAAATTTTCACTTGCAATAATTATTCAAGTTTTTCAAGTCTTCTTCAATTTTAGATCATCAGGTATGGGTAATGGTTGATAAAAACCTGCATTCTGCCTCTTTCCTTTTGAATGTTGACAAATTATACATCTGTCCACGAATCGTTTGACGTCTGCTCTCATTCCTGGCCAATAATATGACTCGTTTAACTTTGAGAACATCTTGTCATGACCGAAATGTCCGACCAATCCTCCACTGTGTTTCTCTTTCAACAGATTCTCCCTCATGGAGCATTTTGGAATATAAAGTTGATTACCCTTAAACAGTAATCCCTCCTGGATCATGTATTCTGTCCATTGATTCTTGTCCCTGGGAATTGGATTCTCAGCTGCTTTATACACCTCTTTAAAATCTGGATCATCTCTGTACATGTCCCTGAGATCATCAAAACCCAGTGTTTTGACTCTGAACTCCTGCAACAATAAACATTTCCTGCTCAAAGCATCAACAACTTTGTTAGCAGTTCCATAAATATGCTTAATTACAAAAGTAAAGTTTTTCATGTATTCAACCCATTTAACATGTCTTTGATTCAACTTCTCCTGTTGAGTCACAAATTGCAAAGCATGATTGTCACTGTATAAGACAAACTCTTTCAGGATTAAGTAATGTCTCCATTTCTTCAATGCCTGAATAATAGCATAGAACTCCTTGTCATACGTGGAGTATTTCACTTTCGCTTCATTCAGCTTCTCGCTGAAGTATGCTATCGGCATGTCTTCTTGGCTCAAGACTACCCCTATTGCAAATCCACTTGCATCACATTTTACTTGAATTTTTTTTTTGAAATCAGGCAACACCAAAATTGGTTGTTCTGTGATTTTCCTTTTCAGCAAATTGAAAATTTTCTCAGCCTCTTCTGTCCAGTGAAAAGATTTGTGTCTCTTCTATACTGTGTCCATCATCAATGCACTAATTCCACTGAAATTTATGATGAACTTCCGGTAGAAACTAGCCAATCCATGAAAACTTCTCATGTCAAATATACTCTTTGGTGATGGCCAATTTTTAATCACCTCCACCTTATCTGGATCCATCGTTAACTTATCCGCAGAAATAACAAACCCCAAATAAATGAGCTCTGTCTTCATGAATGAGGATTTCTTCATGTTTATCAACAACTTCTCTTGCTGTAACCTCTTCATCACTGTAGCCAAATGTTTCAGATGTTCTGCCATTGTTTTACTGAAAATCAGCATGTCATTAAGATACACAATGACAAATTTTCCGATGAAATCCTTCAGGACTTCATTCATCAATATCATGAAAGTACTCGGTGCGTTTGTTAAACCAAACGGCATAACAAGCCATTCATACAACCCTTCGTTAGTCTTGAAGTCTGTCTTCCATTCATCACCTTCTCTCATACGAATCTGGTGATATCCACTTTTCAAATCAATCTTCGATTTTTTTTTGGCTCCACTCAAACAATCCATCAAATCATCCATCCTTGGCAATGGAAATATGTACCTGATGGTTATCCTGTTGATTTCCCTCGAGTCAGTAAACATCCTCTAGCCTCTGTCTTTCTTCGGACTGAGTACTGTTGAAACAACACATGGAGTCAAGATTTCTCTGACCAAACCTTTGTCCAACAAACCCTGGACTTGTCTTTTGACCTCTTCATTCTCCTGTGGCGTCAATTTGTACGTTGCTTTGTTTGGCAACCTAGCTCCAGATATGAGATCAATTTGATGACTTATACTTCTAATCAGTGGCAACGAACGAGGTAGTTCATCCACTACTATGTCAACGAACTCTTCCAACAGTTCCTGAACCTCTTATGGTAAATCATCTACCCTTGCGCTGGTTAAAACAATATTTGGCTTCCTGACCACAATGAATTGTGGTTCCTCCTTCTTCTTAACCTCTGTAAGAAGTTCCTTCCCACTCATGAGAAGTACAGTGTTGCTCACCTCTGGTTTTATTTCTTTATCTTTGATCGGCAACAACATGTGAGTTCTCCCATTTTTCTCTAGGGTGTATGTGTTCATTCTCCCATCATGAATCACATTCCTGTCATATTGCCATGGTCTACCCAGCAATAGATGACAAACATCTATAGGAATAACATCACAGAGTATTTCATCTTTATACGCTCCTATTTTAAACTCAACTAAACATTGCTTAGTGACATTTACCTGATGTCCTTTTTGCAACCACGAAACTCTATATGGGCTTGGATGATCAATCATCTCCAGCTCCAGTTTTTCTACCATCTCCATTGAAATGAGATTGTTTGTGCTACCACTGTCCACAATGACCTTGCATACCCTATCCTTGGTCTTGCAAGCAGTTTGAAAAAGTCTGTTCCTTTGGACCGAACTCTCCACTTCCTTCTCTGTTGTCAAAATAAATTTTCGCATCATCAACGATCTTTCGCCTTCAACATCCTCTGCCTCAAGATTTCGCCTCTGTGCTTCAACAATGTGAGTCTCTCCTTCCTCTTTCTTCTTGTCTGAACATTCATAAGACTTGTGTCTGACCTTTCTGCACGTGAATCATTTTATCACTCCACCTCTTCCTCTTCCTCTACCTCTAGTAGGAGGAAAAATGTTGTTATCAACATACTCTCCTCTCTGATCAGCATACTTCCTTCTCTATCCATCATATTTCCCTTTCTGTGAGCTTCCACCTCTCTCAATATGAGGTTTCTTCCATTCTTCCTTAGGCTTCTGATTTCTATCTTGGATGACTGATTTTCCGCTGGCTTGATTTCTGCCTCGGCCTCTTTGACCTTGTTTTCGTCTCAGCTTCTCTTCCACCTTTAGAGCCATTTGATAAGCATCTTCCACCGTTCGGATGGTCATCATGCTCATCTCATCCTGAATTTGGTATCTCAGGCCATTCATATACCTGGAAACCTTTTCATCATTACTTTCACGATGACCTGCTCTGATGTTCAGCCTGTAGAACTCTTCAGTGTACTCCTTTACTGACATCAGCTTTTGTCTCAAATTCTGCATTCTTCGAAATAGAGTAATCTGGTAATCCCTGGGAATGAATTTCGCCTTCATCTTTGCAATCATCCTATCCCAACTCTTGATTTTCCGCTTACCTTGGCAACGTCTGTTAGATTGCAGTTCATCCCACCACAATGTTGCATGTCTTTTAAGTCTTGTGACAACATGTTTGACCTTCTTGTCTTCTTTGACATATTCATAGTCAAAATATGTGTCTAGAGATCTATTCCAATCTAGAAGCTCTTCAACATCCATGTTTCCCTCATAATCTGGAATGTCCATTTTGGCTCTTGCACTCATTCTTGCAACAACTCTAATCAAGCGTTCATTTGTTGCATCTTCTGCTACAATTTCTTCTTCTTCATGTCCAGCGTCATCTTTTCTTTCAGACTCACTGACATCTCCAATATCAGTTGTGTGCCTTTGTTTTATTTCCACATCCACGAGTCTAGCGTGAATGTCATGCAGATCTCTTTCCACTTCTGGATTCTGCACCTGCCTACCCCTTCCTTATGGCATTTCCCTATCCTCTGGTAGATCGGGTGTTTGCCTGTCTCTTCTCCTCGACGGCATGGTTGAAATTCCTTCTCGGTTTTCCTGCCTGAAATATACAAATAAGAATAAGGCTCTGATACCAGATGGTGTAGACCCACTCGGCCCTCAGGTCGAGGATCCGCTTACAAGATCGTTCTTCGTTTCCCTTTGAGCCAGATCGGCTCTTTCAATTCCGTGCTTGAATATTCTTTATTTTGATCCATAGGTCCTTTCGGAAGCTTCCCTGGCGCGAACGACACTAGGTGCAAGCTCCCCCTTCTCCACGTGACCGCCGACTATGACCAAGGCCTAAACTAAAAGGTGCTTGTCACAACTCACCTCTCGCGAGTTCGTGAGTCAAGAATCTCGACTCTTCCTTCCCAAACTCATGATACCCGAAGTGTCGATGCAGGTATAGCTCCCTGCTGTCAACGCCCTCCGCGCATGACTACCAGCTAGGCTTCCCACTAGTGCTTCTCACCTTTCGCCACTAGGAAAGTTGAAAGGTTGGGCTTCTGTCCCCTTATCTTACGAACCCTCGAGACACAAAAAGTCAATGGGGTGTTGACTCCATTCTATGAACAACGTGTGTCTGCCTGTCTATTCCACAGGCCCACCTTGCGATTCTGCCACATGTTCCTTATGCTCCACTTCACACTTCGCCACTTCGCTCCCCGAAGTGTTGTCTCCTTTGTATCACGACACCCTAAGTTATGAGATCCAAAACTCCTCAATACTTCTTATCGTAGCTCACAACCTCGTGACTTCTCCTTCTAATCTTCAACTCTTCAACTGCTGAATTTTGACACGTCGTCCACGCGGTCCCACAACGGAACTTCTCGCCCTTTCGGGACTTCACCTCTCGCAACCTAGAGTACCCAACCTTTGGGCTCTCACCTCGTGAACCTCTGAGTTCGTGAGATATCTAGATCTCTGCCACCTGTCCTCCCCAGATGGACGACTCTGATCCACTCTCCACTTCGCTACTCGCCTTTCGTGACTTCACGAACCTTGATGCAAAACTTTCGACCCTTCAACTCACAAAACCCCAAAATGAGATTTCACAAGNACGACCCTGATTTCTTCCGAGCTTACACTTGATGAAAACTCATCGTAACATACCTGCTTCTCTACAGGATCTGACAACTCTTGTGACTTCACGAATTCTTCTCAAAGAATTTTGATCGTCCGTTTCTTCCTGGACAATTCCTATGAATTTTAACCAAGTATTTCTCCGCAGAACTTACCCACCTGCAGCGCAAACTTGGTATGCCTCCTTTCAATGCCTCAAGGCACCAACCTTCTATGCTTTTCTTCGACAACTGCGAAGACCCTATCCTTCCTGAGCTTTCTCCAACTCCGAGTCTTAAAGAAGACTCCCGCACGCACTCCTTGCGGCAAATCCTTCAATTACTTCAAAGAATTGAAGTTCTTCGACTCTACGCACTCCCTGCAGTAGTAGTCCTTCAACAATTTCTCAGGTTCACAAACTCAAAGACTTTACTCGGCCTGCGCACACCTTGCATGGCTCCTGTGCTCAACTTGCACTTCTGTGAGAATGAGAACAGTGGTTATCCCTCCTGAGCTTTTAGAGATAAAACTTTGAACTCTTGTTAATGCACTCCTAACGGACAACTTCACTGCACTCCTTACAAGAGCTCTTGCTCAGATAGAGAAACAATTGAAACTCATTTCTTACTCTCTCTCAGAATTCAAACACAAAGCATGAAATCATATACACAGCATATAAAGAAAATGTATAACAGAAAGTACACATCCATGAGCATAACATTCAACATGCATCCACAAAGAACAATACGACACCATGAATTTGAATCGAAGCTCTTCCTATTAATTCAAATATCTGTACATGGGTGTTTTCAACTACAACTCTCTGCTCTCTTCTCTATGCTCTATGCTCTATTGACATAATCCTCCTTTCCACTATACAATGAGGGTGTCTATATCACGTTTCACTCTTGCGCTCTAAAACTGTCTAATCTAAGCATTAAATTCTATCTACCTACATTCATTACACATAAAGGCTCCTATCTACTATGGACGAGAGCGGATCGCTCAAGGTAATTTTACAATAATACAAGCATGCCTCCACTTAATGACTTCATTAATATTTCAAAACATTTTCAAAAAAATGTGCTCGGTGCTTTTCCAGTTGTCTCTTATCTCCGCGCTGTCTCGCTACTGGCTATGCTTGCATGCCTTGCGATGCTCCTGCATCATTATATGCTGAAAGATGCGTGAAAGAGAGAGGGCTTTGGGATTTATTGAATGAGGGCTTACAGTGTTGTCATAGTCGGATAGGATCTGATGGTGATCGTTTTAATGGCAGTCGTCGGGCATTTCATGGAAAAACTGAAATAGAAATGGAACGTTCAAGAGGACGAGAAATGGGGGCCCAACATAAAATGGAAGGAGAGGAGGGACATGATTGAATTTGGGAGAAAAAAGCGGTATGCCAATGCACTGGAGAAGTCCCTTGGCAAGGGCAAGCAGAAGGTTAGTCTGAATGCATTCACATTCTTGTTTTCAGAACTTGTGCAATACAAGCCAAACGCCCAAGCGCCACTGCCTTGTGCAATATGAGATCAGATTTATGGAATTGGTCAAATATGTTTCGTGTATGGATAATGACCAACGATAGGCAAAGCGCTTCATCTATGGATTGAAACCTAAGATAAGAGCTATGGTGCGGATGTGGAAACCATCTTCGGTAGCGGAAGCTGTGGAAAATACGCATTATGCGGAGGAACACATGAACTTAACCGAGGGTACAAGACCAACCTTTCCGCATCGTCCTAGATTCGTGGGGAAGACCCCTAGGACATTTCCCAGGGGGGGGGGCTCAAGGCCACCTCCATATGGTAACATAGTCGCACCAAGGACAGTAACCGCAAAGATTTCAATGGCAGCAAGTGCAGCATCACGTTCTTCACCAACGACGTAGACAGATCCATGACCATCTCAGGGAACAACTAGTAGGGGCAGGGGTTCTAGGGGAAGGAACTCATTTCAGAGACAGTCTCATAACAATGTGCATATTCAATCCTGTGTTACCTGTTGGGGATGTGGAGGACCCCATTACCAGCGTGACTGCCTAGATTTACAATCAGGGTTGGTGCATAGAGAAGGAAAAGCACCGATGGGAAGAGCAAGTAGCAGCCACCAGATTTACGTAGCGGTTAATAATCGCCAGGCCGAACATCAATCCACGGTGGTGGAGTCATCAGGTATGCTAAATCATATCAACGTTAAGATTTTATTTGATTCTATTGCTACGGATAGTTTCATTTCACCATATGCATTAGAAAAGAGTTGGTTGGCAGCCTACGAGCACGATGACTTTTAATAAGTCGAGATGGCTTCGGGGAAAAAAAAAGCGGTAGGACCTAGTGTTGATAATTGTATAGTAGACCTGGGAGTGTGTACTACCAGGTTGAAGGTATACGTCACTGCTCTCGGGGCGTATGAACTAATCATAGGAATGGATTGGTTAGCATCTCATCGAGCTTTGGTAGATTGTTTCACAAAAAGGGTGCTCTGTGTAGATGACGAAGGAAGGCCAGTAAAGATCCAGGGTGTATGGATAAAAGTGTGATTACGCTTTATCTCAACTATGAAGGTTAAACGATGCTTGAGGAAAGGGTGTCGACTGTATGTAGTGGAAGCAGTGAATGAAAGGAAGGGACCCTCATTAGAGAAATACCCGATATTGTCAGAATTTAAGGATGTTTTTCCAAACGAGTTACCAGGGTTACCTCCTGAGAGGGAGCTTGATTTTACTATTGAGCTAAAACCTGGTGCAGAACCAATTTCCAAAACTCCGTATCGGATGACAGCGCCAGAACTTTGTGAGTTGCAAATGCAGTTGAAAAAGTTACTGGACTTGGGGCTAATAAGGCCCAGTGTTTCACCTTGGGGTGCACCAGTAATTTTTGTAAAGAAGAAGGATGGATCCTTATGACTGTGTATAGACTACAGGGACTTGAACCGTGCTACAGTGAAAAATAGGTGCCCGATGCCACAGATAAATGACCTCTTTGATCAGAGGAAAGGAGCAGTGGTATTCTCAAAGATTGATTTGCGATCAGGGTATCATCAGTTAAGAATTAAGGAAGGCGTCATCCCAAAAACCTCCTTTTGAACTCGGTTTGGACATTACGAGTTTGTCGTAGTACCTTTAGGATTGACCAATGCACCAGTAGTATTCGTGAGCCTCATGAACGACATATTCCGGAAGTACTTAGACCGTTTTGTACAAGTCTTTCTAGATGACATCCTCATCTATTCCAAGAACGAAAGAGAACATGAGGAACACTTACGAGTAGTGTTGTCATGCCTTAGGGAGAACAAATTGTATGGGAAGTTCTTAAAGTGTTCCTTCTTCCAGACAGAGATCCACTATTTAGGTCATATCATTTCCGACGAAGGAATCTCTGTGGACCCAGAAAAGGTAAAGGCCATTATGGAGTGGCAAGTGCTGAAGAATTCCCATGAGGTGAGAAGCTTCATGGGGCTAGTGGGTTATTATCAGAGATTTGTGGAAGGATTCTCCAAAATAGCGAAACCCATCACCACTTTGCAGCACAAGGGGGTCGGGTATGAATGGACAGAAGAATGTGATAGTGCATTAATTGAGCTTAAGAGGTTACTATCTAGTGCGCCAATTCTACGAGTGCCAGATATGGAAAAGGACTTCACAGTCTGCACGGATGCCTCGAAGCAAGGGTTGGGGGTCGTGCTAATGAAGGATAGAGGAGTGATAGCTTATGCATCAAGGAAGTTGAAGAAACACGAAGAGCTTTACGTGACTCATGATTTAGAGTTGGCAGTGGTAATGCTAGCTCTGAAACTTTGGAGGCACTATCTTGTGGGGCGAAACTTTGAGCTCAAAACGGACCATCAAATTTTAAAACATCTCTTCACTCAAAGATATCTTAATGTCAGGCAAAGGCGATGGAGTGAGTTTATGAGTGAGTACGATTTTGGTATTTCGTACATCAAGGGAAAAGAAAATGTGGTCGCAGATGCCTTGAGTAGGAGACCACGTATCTTCTCCTTGATACCCTTAAAGGTCAATCTGAGGGAACATGTGTTGACACAACTCCAAGGAGACAGTTGGTATTTGAAGGTTACTTCAAACCTCCAGAGTGGGAGGTAGTTAGATCCAAAGTATGAAGGATATAGTCTGGAAGCAGATGGACTATTGAGATATCGAGGAAGGATGTACATCCCTGAGAATGAGGATATTCGAAGCATCATACTGAAGGAAGCCCATAGAGCACTTTATTGTGCGCACCTGGGTGTGAAGAATATGTACGCAGACATGAAGAAGCTCTTCTTCTGGGTAGGCATGAAGCACGATGTAGTCCATTTTGTCACCAAATGCCTAGAGTGTTAGCAAGTGAAAGTCGACCACCATCACCCGACAGGCCTCCTACAACCACATGATGTTCCTATGTCCAAATGGGAAGTCATTTCTATGGATTTTGTTTTGGGGTTGCTGCTCACATCTCATAGACATAATGCCATTCTTGTGATAGTGGATAAGTTAACCAAGAGTGCTCATTTTATTCTGGTCAGAGACACTCATGATGTCACTGATGTGGCACGTGTGTTTGTAAGTGAGGTTATCCATTTGCATGGGATACCTAAGAAGATCATTTCAGATAGGGACTCCAGATTGACTTCTAGGTTTTGGACAAGTTTGCAATCAACATTGGGGACTCAGTTGAACTTAAGCACAACTTATCATCCTAAAACAGATGGGAAAAATGAGAGAGTAAATCAAGTCATGGAAGACATGCTCAGGATGTATGTCATGGATAATCAAACCCAGTGGGAGAAGTACCTACCTTTGGTAGAGTTTGCCTACAATAACAGTTTTCATAGCTCCATCGGAATTCCACCCTACGAATCTCTGTATGGAAGGCCATGCATAATGTCATTGAGTTGGGATAGACTAGAAGACCGAGTAACAGTTGGGCCATAATTGATTCAAGAGATGGAGGAACAGGTGATTCAGATTAGGCAGAGACTAAAGGAATCACATGATAGGCAGAAAAGTTATGCGGATGCACATAAGACCGACTGAAGTTATGAAGTGGGAGACCAGGTTTTCATTCGTATCAGGCCTAATAAGAGTACCATATAGTTCGGGAAGGGGAAAAAGTTGTCACCTTGATTTATAGGACCATTTAGAATCTAGGAGAAAATTGGACCCGTTTCCTATCGTCTCGTATTGCCACCCCACTTGCATAAAACTCATAATGTATTTCATGTATCTGTTTTACGTCATTATGTTGCTGATGAATCACATAAAATAAATTGGAAGGAATTGCAGGTATCGAACGTGGGAACCCTCACGGTAGAACCGTTACGCATATTGGACCATAGAGTCTGATAGCTCAGGAACCATCTGGTAGACCAAGTTAAGGTCCAGTGGGACAAGTATAGTCTAGGATCTACTACTTGGGAAGACACCGAGACACTACGGTGAGACTATCCCTCACTTTTTTGACCACCTCAAGAATATGTTTCTTGAAGGTTGGGTGTATGTAACACCACCTTTTGACTTAGACAACCCGGATTACCTGAGACCTACTTATATTATTTTCTATTCACAGTGGAACTATTAAATGATACACTTAAACTTTAAAATGTATGAACTTTTATGAATGTTTAAATGTTATTGATGATGATGTATATAATGCGATCTACTATGTGAATGTAAGTTTTATGA
>ML783557.1:816629-875637 GCA_009831015.1 Picea engelmannii | reverse complement strand
AAATATAGGGATGAGATATTAATGAAGGGGATAAGATATTAATGAGGGGGAAGAGAGTCAGTGAAGGGGGATATGATGGGGAGAAGTATTACGGGGAGGAGATTCATTATTTTGGGGGGAATAATTTTGGGGCAGAGATGGGTTTGTGATTTTGGGTTGTGGGATATTTTTCTAGTGGGAGGAGTTTGATTTTGGTGGTTTTTGGTGAATCAGAAGCAGGGGGCACCGGGTTGCTGGGGGTTTTGGGCACGGGGGCTAGGATATCCTTATGGTATCCTAGAGATAGGGAGCCGGACAGGCTTCTCCTAGCTGGCAGGGAGGAAAACTCGGTTTTGGGCAGTGTTTGGCACAGTTTCAACTTCAACATTGGACCAACAGAGATTGGGGTTAGCATCATGAAGAGGTAATTTATTTTCTGTATTTGTTTTATGTATTATAAGGAATATGTTGTGTTATGTTGTTGTTTGTAAGTGAATTAGGATCTGTTCGTAAATTTGAATTACNAAGGCTCTGTGGAGCAGAACCTTACATAAGGAGGATAGAGAAGGCCAATGAGACAATTCCAGGTAGTCCAAGAATATGCCATGGAATCATATTAGGGTTCCAAGGGTTTTAAGGTCATGTTCTCGCAGGTGATTTTTGAAAGTGTAAACAATGTTTTTAGAGCTTCTAATTTTTGAGACTGTAAGTGTCATAGGCATCACATACAGTCTTTGCAGATTAAAGGAAAGAGATTGAGGAGATATTTCCAATAAGCTACACCATTCAAAAATCGTAGCTTATATGAGGAAGTTATGGGTGAAATAGTTCAAGGTAATTTTATGTACTAGTTTATTCTAGGGGCCATAACTTCCTGCTCATAAGTCTGAATTGGGCACAAGAGTAGTCAATAGAAAAATATTGAACCATGGAAGACATCTATGGAGTTATATTGGGAATTTCGGTAAGAAAAAGTGTATAGGATGAGGTAGAAGATTCCTATAGCATTCAGTGCTAAAAAGGTAAATCAATCAAAACTTCAGCAGGCTATAACTAGCAGCCTGATTGCTGGATGAAGGTGAAACTTGGCTATATTGTTCAACATGAGGTCATGAAGAAACCCAATGGAGCTCCTATCAAAATCCAAAAGGAGGTAGTGTAGGGATGAAAAAACATGGTTGAAATTACACCTGGTTAAAAAGTGTATAAAAGAACAAATGGGTAATTTTTCAAATGGCTACAACTTGTTGCTAAGAGCTCAGATTCATTGAGCTAGAGGATAGTCATTGGAAATGTCTTGGATAGAGGAATCCAAGAATGCACCTAGAAATGTGGACTGGACTGTAGAATTCACATGAAAATAAAATGAATAATTCTAGTGTATTTAAAAGGGAAAAATGGTGCAAAGTTGAAAGATTTGTTAAATTATTGTGGTCTAACAAATCTAATTGCATGCACATTTTGCAGAGTTAAAGACAAATAGAACAGAGAAAATTTTATCAAAGAGACCTTAGTATGCAAAGAGATGTTCAAAGTTATAAGGCTAATAATGAGAGGCTTATGAAAACCAAGGAGTAGCAAGATGACTTCAACATCAAGTTGTTGCAGAGCTTGGACATAATAGAGACAAAAAATGGACAAGGAGACAATCAAGCAAGTCAAGAAGTTATAGATCTCATGCCAAAAGAGGATAATTAGAAAGTGTTGGTAGACACCATCATCAGTCCCTAAGACACTTAGTTAGAAAAACACAGTAGTCCAAGCTTATCTCCTGTCAGAAAACATAAGAGGGGGTCGGGGGTAGATGAGCTACAAGGAGAAATGAATAAGATCAAGCCCCCTACCTTTGATAGTGAGCATAAGAAAGATGAATATGCAGAGACTTGGTTGTTGGACATGTGGAAGTGCAACACATTGATGAGAAGAAGGTTACTTGGAAGGAGTTCAAAAAGTATTTTCAAAAGAAGTACTTAAGTAAGCGTTATTATGATAGAAAGGTGAAGGAGTTATTCTAACTCAAGCTTGGGAGTATGACCATGTATGAGTATGAAAGGATATTATTAGAGCTGTTGAAATATGTTGAATTCATCAAGGATGAACATATTAAGATTCACGGGTACTCGAGTGGGCTTCCATCAATTTTCAGTGATAAGATACAATATGATGATCCCGAGACACTGGAGAAAACCATAATGAGAACTAAATGCCTCTATGATCAACATGGAGGAAGACCAACTTTCCAAAAGGATTGGGAAGGCAAAAAAAGGGCAAGATGGAGTAGAGGAAGAAGGGAACCAAGCTACCATTCTTCAAAAATAATTCTTAGGGACAACCATCTTCGAAGGATCCTAGGATGACAAAAGTAGTGGGGCAAAGACCAAGGCAACAACCTATTAAATGTTGGGGTTGTGAAGGAGAGAATATGTATCGAGATTTCCCTCACAGAGGAGAAAAAGTGAGGATTGTTCACAATGTACAACAAACTGTTACAGTTGAAGACATGGGGAAAAACGTACTAAGGATCTATGTAGCTCTGGATAACAAGTAAGCTGAGTTTCAATCCCACATAATTGAAGTGTAAGGTAAGATTAATGACCAACCCATTGTTATTTTAATTGATTCAGGAGCTAGTCATAGTTATCTAGATCCTAAGGTGGTGGAAAATTTTCATTTTTCAAGAAGCAAGCTTGGAAAATCTTGGTTGGTGCAGCTAGCTATAGGAGATAAAAGAAGAATCAACGAGTTGGTTAAGGAATGTCCAATGGACATGAATGGGATGAGCACAAGGGTAGATTTGAATATCATACCTTTGGGATTACATTATTTCCTCATTGGTATGGATTGGTTGCACAAGAATCATGATATCCTAGAATGTTATAACAAGGATTTTACTTGCTTGGATGAGGAAGGGAACTTGAGAAAAGTACAAGTCCAAGGGCAGTAACTATCAGAGAAATTTCAGCCTTGCAGTTGAAGAAAAGATTCAAGAAATGATGCCAAATATTTGTAGCACATATGGAAGAGACAAATAAAGATAAAGTGTCAAATATTGAAGATCATCAAGTCCTAAAATAATTTGAGGATGTAATTAGAGAAATACCAGGGTTTCCACCCAAGAGAGAGATAGATTTCTCCATTAATTTGATGCATGGAGAAACCCCAATGTCCAAGGCTCCTTATAGGATGAGTACACAAAAGTTTAAGCAATTACAAATGTAGCTTGAAGAGATTTTCAAGAAGGGGTATATATGCCCAAGTGTGTCACCTTGGGGTGCCCCAGTGTTATTTGTGAAAAATAAAGATGGTACCTTGAGGATTTTCATTGGCTTCAGGTCGCTGAATAAGGTGATATTGAAGAACAAGTATCATTTTCCAAGGATAGATGATTTTCTTGATCAACTGAAGGATGAAAATATATTCTCCAATATTGACTTTGGGTCAGGATATCATCAGGTGAGGATTAAAGAAAAAGACATCAATAAGACAACCTTCAAAATGAGGTATGAACATTATGAGTTCACAGTGGTGCCATTTGGGTTGTCAAATACAACATATGTCTTCATGTGTTTAATGAATGGTATTTTCATGGATTACTTAGATAAGTTTTTCATTGTATTTTCGGATGACATACTTATTTACTCTAAGTCTAAAGAAGAGCATGAGAAACACTTGAGGATGGTGCTGCAAGTATTGAGAGAGCATCAACTATATGCAAAATTGAGCAAGTGCTCATTCTACCAGAGATAAATACATTAGTTGGGCCATATCATATCAGAGGAAGGGATAACAATGGATCCAAAAAAGATAAGAGCCATTGAGGGATGGTCAGTACCAAAGAATGTCTCTGAGATGACATATTTCATGATACTTGCAGGTTACTATAGAAGATTTATTGAAGGTTTCTCAAAGATTGCACACCCAATCACTTATTTGCAAAAGAAGGGTGTGAAGTTTGAGTGAATATCCGATTGTGAAAGAAGTTTCCAACACTTGAAGAACTTGATGAAAAGTGCACCAATTTTGAGGATCGTTGATCCAAACAAAGATTCAATTGTGCACATTGATGCATGTAGAGAAGGGCTTGGAGGAGTTCTCAGCCAAAATGTGCATGTAATATGCTATGAGTCAAGAAAATTGAAAGAACATGAAAGACACTATGAGACTCATGATTTAGAATTGATAGCCATAGTGAATGCCTTGAATATGTGGATGCACTACCTCATGGGAAAGAGATTTGAGATGAGGACATACCATAGTGGTGTGAAATATTTGTTTGGACTGCCAACTTTCAATGATAGACAAAGTAGATGGTTGGAGTTCCTTTGATATAAAGCATATCAAAGGAAAAAAAGAACAAGTTGGTTGATGCACTCAGTAGGAGAGTGCATGAGATGCATGCTACAACCATTATCATGTACATATTTGATTTAAATGATAGAATTTTGGAAGCTGCAAAATCAGATCAACATTATATGGAGATGAAAGAAAAATTACAACAAGGTAATTTGAAATAGGAAATTGAAAATTATGAGCTAAGGGAGGATGGAATCCTCATGTACATGGGCAAAGTTTATGTGCCTAATTTTCAAGAATTGAAAAATTTGGTGCTAAGAGAAATGCATAATGTGCCTTATGTTGAGCACCCAGGTTACCAAAAAATAATTACAGGTGTCAAGAGTCAATATTATTGGTCAGGTGTGAAGAAAGAAGTGGTTTATTATATAGCCAAATGTATTGAATGTCAAAGGGTCAAGGATAAGCATAGACATTTAGCTTGTTTGCTACAACCATTTCCCATTCCTCAATGGAAATGGGAAGTGGTGACAATTGACTTTATCACCAAGCTTCCTAGAACAACAAAGCAACATGATTCCATCATGGTGGTGGTGGATAAACTAACTAAAGCTACTCATTTTATTCCAGTGAAGCTCGCTCACAAAGTAGCTAACAATGCATATATTTATATGAGAGACATTTCCAGGCTACATGGTGTGCCTAAGACAATTGTTTCTGACAGAGATCCCAAATTTACACCAAAATTTGGAAGGGGTTATTTAAAGGATTCGAGACAAATCTGAACTTTAACACATCATATCATCCACAGTCAGATGGGAAAAAAGGGAGGGTCAATCAGGTGATTGAGGGTATGTTGAGGATGTATGTGATGGATAAACCATCAAAATGGGAGGACTACTTACACTTGGTAGAGTTTTCTTATAATAATAGGTATCATGCATCTTTGAAGATGAGCTCATTTGAGGCACTATATGACAAAAAGTGCAACACACCAGTGATTTGGACAACCCAACAGATAGAGTAGTGGTTGGGTTAGGATTGCTCAGATAAATGGAAGACCAGATGGTGAAGACTAAGAAGAATTTAAAGGTTGTTCAAGATAGGCAGAAAAACTATGCAGATAAGGACATAACTCATAGAAAGTTTAAAGTGGGTGACCATGTGTTCTTGAAAGTGAAGGCCAAGAGAAGTTTATTGAAGTTAGGGAACTCTTCAAAACTGGCAACACGTTATTGTGGGCCGTTTGAGATTCTGGAAAATATTGGCCTTGTTGCATACATGCTTGCACTACTTGCATCCATGTACATTCATAATGTATTACATGTGTATTTGCTTAAAAGTATGTGCCTTATGCTAACCATGTAATTGATTGGAATGTGATTCAGGTGGACCAAGAAGGAGACTTCTGAGTTCAATCAATGTGCATATTTGATCATAAATTCAAGCTTCTATGGAATCGAGAAATTGGGTTGGTAAAGGTCCAGTGGACCTATTATAGTCCTGGAGATGCAACTTGGGAACATGAGGATGCCATGAAGGAAGATAACCTGCATCTTTTTGAAGATTTTTGAAGCATTTTTCTTGTACATGTGTATATAATGCACTAAGGATAGTGCATAAATAAGGGGGAGGGGAATGCAATACCCCTAGGTCGAACCCCAATTGTAATGTACATATAGGTTGGTGAGCCAGGAAATTTTGTGCTAGAGTGCCTTTGTATATGTGTTTTGAGGCCAGAGTGCCTGTGTGATTAGGACAAAGAGCCTAGATGTGAAAAGGCCAGTTAGTATATCACTGAAAAATGTAATTACACACAATGATATTAATAAAATACATCACTGCTGCAAACCCAATCAGACAAAATAGTATAGGGGGATAAAAATCCACACCAGAGGGAAAGGGGGCTAAGGGTCTAGGAAGAGGTCCTAAGCCAAGGGGGCCTTAAGCCAAGGGAATAATATAATATTATTCCTAAAGTCTAAAGTCATGTAGTGATTTTTATCCTATGTCCCTAAAGGTTGGGGATGAGTCACCAAGCGGAGTCAAAGCTAATTCATAAGGTGACAAGTGTCAAGTTAAGGGCATGGAAATATATTGTGGGAACTTAGTGAAATTTCCATCATTTTCTTTCCATTTTTACCAATCATTCACTCAACCGTTTCCATCCATAGCAGTACTTGTACCTGAGAGTTATGGATTTGATTATACCCAATAATTCCTTGGGGGTTTGGGTTGAAGAAGCAAGTTGTCAGGCTTGTGGGCATTGGATTGAAGAAGCAGGTTGTCAGGCCCGTGAGTATTCTCTCCAGGTGAGAGAACTGTTGGGAATTGTTTTCCTTGTGCACTACGCAATAGCTACAAATCTCTAAGACTTTCTGTCTGACTAGTTGTTGAAGCCTTAGAAGGGAAGTGGGGTAGCCGAAGGATTGTTGAGCAGAGAAGAGGCACACTTTCTGGGGTTGGACAAGATATGGGAAATGAGAGGTTTTTGGCTACTTGCAATAGTTGGCACCTTGACATGAGTTTTATTGTGTTGGTTAGGCCTTAGTCTTGCTTATGAAGCCTTCCCTAGTGGAGTTTCTATCCCGAGTTCGGGGGTGACCTACTGTTGGGAGTTTATGAGCAACAAAGTCTATGGTTGGGAGAAACATCTGAGGTATGCATACAGTTGGTGATTTACCATTAAAAGATAAGTGTCTTTTTATATGTTTACATTCTCTTTATTGTGTGTATTATTCTGTTGAGTAATATGTATACCTTTATATTAATTTTGTATGCTTAAAATGTATATGTTTATGCATGAGTTGTATGTTATTTACATTGCATATTTATTTTCATATGCAGAGCATGTTATTATTAAATGGTATCAGAGTTGGAAAAAGTTTATGTGGGATGGCCCAACTTGGGGTTGGGGATGCTACAAGCATACAAAGAAATATTCTACCATCATAAAGTGAAGTGATGACACAATAATCCAAACCATCCTCCACCTTGACAAAGGTGCAAATTTTCTTAACTACAAATTTCTATTAAGAACCTCACACTTATCTAGTTATGCTTGTCTCACCACTTATTGCCATCGCATTAAAAAATGATAATTTATTATTTTCATTTATTTATTTTAATCATTATAATATGATAAATATTCAGAGAAACCATATTATTTTCATTCATTTTTCGACGTTTAGGATCCATATTAGGATCGATCTTTAGGACATAAAGTCTGAGTAAAAAGATGAGATGAGTATAAATAAATACTAAAGAGGGATGAAAACCTAAGGGTCGACTCTCTAGAAGCCCTAAAATTATATTTAATACTAAGGATATTACACTGATCTCGTCTCCTCCTTCTGAGACAAGAACTCTAACTTTGAAACAGTTAACCACTAGCTTGAGAAATCCTACCTTGAAAAGAATTTATGAAGTTTGTCAGTTGGCTAGAGATAAATTAACTCTAGTACAAAACCAAGGTAGTGAATTAGAAACAAAGATAACAAAATCTAAGAAGGATAGCTCAGCTAGTTCATTAGCTCTTGTACATATTACTGACCAATGTCTCTCCATTAAAGAAATAGACGGAGAGCAAAAGCCTGAACCAGAAGATGAGTCTTCTAAGCAAGGTTCATCAAGAACCTCTACCTGGGAACAATGGTGTAATGCCAAATACACAGGATCTAAGAAAGCCCCTATGGACATTGATGGACAACCTAAAACTTCCATCAAGCATACTGATACAGCTCCTGTCTCAAATATTGACTGTAAGTCAAAACTTGATATTGAAACTATGATCCAAGGGTGGCATGCATGGGCTAAAACCCAAAAGTTGCTCTTTAAAGATAAAGTCACATGGAGCGACTTAGCCTTAAGAATTACATGGGGTTTTACAGGAAATTTATGTTTTTGGTGGGAAAGAATCTCTGATAACAACAAATTAAGGATTCTTCAGCATACAAAACCCTTAGATGAACTAATAAAAGTTGTAGTTCATGAATTCTATGGTGATATCAGGGTTAATATGAATCATTATGCTGATTTGTTTATGAGCCAAAGACTATGCAATGTCAAAGATCTGCCAAAATATTTCTGTACAATGCAAGCCCTATTGTATAAAGTTCCAGATCCTCGTAATACTGCTTACTTGAGGAAGTATTTATCCTCTATGCCAAGCAAAGTCTCAGATCTAGTTAGGAAAAGACTAGAAGACTTAGACATTGATATTGAGACTCTCTCTCTCTTGCAGGATTGCAAGAACAAATCGTCACAGCTCTTCAAGAAGAGTGCATCCGAAAAAAGACAGAGAAGTCTTTACAAAAACATTTAGAATTTGATTCTTCAGAATGCGAAGTTTTTACTGAAACCTCCAGTTTTGGATGTTCTAAACATAAAGCTTCCAAACACTATCAGAAGAAATGCTTAAAATCTGGCTGTACCTGTCATAAAGAACGAAAATCCTATTACCCTAAGAAAAAGACTGGTTTTAAGCCTAAACGAAAATTTTTCTTTAAAAGGAGACACCAAACTAATAAGCCTAGGCAATCAACCTGTTTTATCTGTAAAAATCCTGGCCACTGGGCATCACAGTGTCCTCTGCGGTCCAAGACCAAAACCCAGATCAAGATCATGGAAATCTTTTCCACTCAATATGATCCTGCAGAATGGGATATGGTTTCAAACCGTTCAGAAGGTGAATACTTATCACTTTCTGAAGATTCTGATGATGAGAGTGATAGTTCCCCTCCTACGTCTCCTACTCATTCAATAATTTCTTCTGATCCCTCTACTTTTGAAGAACTCAATTTCTTAGAAATCAAAATGATGACTTCTTTTGTTGATCTCAACTCTCTCCTTCAGCAAATAGATTCCCTCCAGTCTAAACTCTCTGTCCTTACTCATGGTCAATTTTATCTTTATGACCACTATTCTTCTCGCATAGCTCAGCTTGATGAACAAATTCAAGCCCTCCAGCAGCCAAGCGTGGTGAATATTCACCATTACACTCCTACTGATGCTGAATTTGCTAGTGCTCACAGAAAACCTCTAAAAAATTCTACTGTTACTAATACTCACACCTCTACAACTACTTCTGGAAAACAGATAGTAGTTCATGAATCTTCTAGCCAGCCAGAGAATACTTTGGATAATGCCATATTCTTATTGGAAGAAGAAATAAAAGAAAAGGAAGTATTAGTTAGAGAATTATGGAAGTCTCTAAAGCTGCAGAAAGAAGAATTAGCATTCTTAAAGGAACAGAGAAACACAGAATTAGAAGATGAGATCTTTGATGAAGATCACGAGACTGGAATGTTTGAAAATAAAATGATGAAAGGCCTTGATGACATAATTGTCATCTCTGTAGATATAAAAACCACAGGTTACCTACAGTATACTCTTGATGCCCAAGTTGACACTGGTGCCATGAACTCTTGTGCGAAATATGGTGCAATTCCTAGTTATTATTGGCAGAAAATAAATATGTCATTCAGAGCTGTCAATAAAACAGAAATGAAGATTGAGTTCATTTGTCCTGATTTCCCTATTCACATTCAGAATCAGAAAATACCAGTGACATTATACAATTTTGATACTGGGTCTGATATACTGTTAGGTCAGGATTTTGTAAATAAGTGTTTACCTCTAACAGTTGGTCATTCTGAAATAATATTGACATTTAATGGCAAGCAGTTGAAAGTACCTAGTAAGACTACATTTGAAAGTAGGATAATTGAAAAGCCTACTACAAAGCAATTAGAACAGTCTGCTAGTAGTCTTATAAAGATCCAAAAGATTATCAAGAATGCTAATTTGCATGGATCAGAAGTAATAAAAGATATCAAAGAAAAGATTGAAAAGGATTGTACTTCTGATTATCCAGATGCTTTCTGGACTAGGGAACAATATTTTGTGAATCTGCCATACAGAGAAGATTACATTCCAAAGCCAAAAAAGGCCTCTGCAAACCATATGTCTCCTACTGAGTTAGAATACTGCAAGAAGGAGATCCAATATCTGTTGCAGAGAAAGCTAATAGAAAATAGCAGAAGCCCATGGGTATGTCCTGCATTCTATGTGAATAAACATTCTGAGCAGAAAAGAGGAAAACCTAGAATGGTTATCAATTATAGAGCTTTAAATGCTGCTTTATTACCATTAAGGTTTCCATTGCCCAATAAATAATTACTATTTTCTAGGATCGAGAAATGTAATATCTTTAGCAAATTTGATTTAAAGAGTGGATTCTGGCAGATTGGAATTGTTCCAGGAGATAGGTACAAAACGACATTCGTAGTCCCTCAAGGACAGTATCAATGGAAAGTGATGCCTTTTGGTCTGAAAAATGCTCCATCTGAGTTTCAAAAGAGAATGGACGATATTTTCAGACATCTGCCATTTGTCATCGTGTATATAGATGATTTACTAATTTGTTCTGTAGATATTAAACAACATGTACAACATTTGCAAAAAGTATATGATTTACTTTTCAAGCATGGATTGGTACTCATTAAGTCCAAACTTTGCTGGGCTCAAACAAAAATAGAGTACCTTGGTCTAATCCTATCCCAAGGAGAAATAGAACTTCAGGACCATGTTCTGAAGAAATTAAATGATTTTCCAGATGAGATTTTGGACACCAAGCAATTGCAGAGATTTCTAGGGTGCCTCAATTATATACGCTAGTTCTACGAGAATCAATCCAAGGATGTAAGAATCCTACAAAAAAGACTGAGCAAATCATTGCCCTGGAATTACAAAATGACACAAGCTGTCCAAATCATTAAACAAAAGATCCAACATCTACCCAGCTTGCATCTTCCAGATCTGTCCATGAAATTAATCTTAGAAATATATGCCTCACATGAGACATGGGCAGGAGTCTTGTTACAAAAGAATGGACCCAAGTTAGAAGAAGTATGCATGTATACTTCTGGGTGTTTTACTGAAACTGAGTCCAAGTATCCCTCATCTCATAAAGAAATCCTAGCTGTAAAAAATGGAATCAAAAAGTATAGAATGTTTCTTAAGCCAGTCCATTTTATAGTTAGAACAAATTTAAAGCATATGAAAGGGATGTTGGCTAACCACAAGTTGCTGGAACAGGGTAATAACAGGGTACTGCGGTGGAGCCTCTGGTTAGATGGATATGATTTTGATATAGAATATAAACCAGGGAAAGAAAATTGTATTGCAGACCTGTTAACAAGAGAAGCCTCACCTAAACAAGACCAAGTCAAACAATTAAGATGGCTTCATCCTCCCTGAATKCTATATCCAKGGAAGCACCACCAGGATTCAAATGGATTTTGGTTTGTACAGAATGTAAATACTGTTTTTGCTTTGATTGTCTGGTTTGYTGTATAAAGAATAGTCCAKCATGTTTTAATATACTTGCAGCATGGGTTAATATAYTWRCMTCATGRKKYAAGTATATTAACCCATGCTGCAAGTATATTAAAACATGMTGGACTATTCTTTATACARCAAACCAGACAATCAAAGCAAAAACAGTATTTACATTCTGTACAAACCAAAATCCATTTGAATCCTGGTGGTGCTTCCMTGGATATAGMATTCAGGGAGGATGAAGCCATCTTAATTGTTTGACTTGGTCTTGTTTAGGTGAGGCTTCTCTTGTTAACAGGTCTGCAATACAATTTTCTTTCCCTGGTTTATATTCTATATCAAAATCATATCCATCTAACCAGAGGCTCCACCGCAGTACCCTGTTATTACCCTGTTCCAGCAACTTGTGGTTAGCCAACATCCCTTTCATATGCTTTAAATTTGTTCTAACTATAAAATGGACTGGCTTAAGAAACATTCTATACTTTTTGATTCCATTTTTTACAGCTAGGATTTCTTTATGAGATGAGGGATACTTGGACTCAGTTTCAGTAAAACACCCAGAAGTATACATGCATACTTCTTCTAACTTGGGTCCATTCTTTTGTAACAAGACTCCTGCCCATGTCTCATGTGAGGCATATATTTCTAAGATTAATTTCATGGACAGATCTGGAAGATGCAAGCTGGGTAGATGTTGGATCTTTTGTTTAATGATTTGGACAGCTTGTGTCATTTTGTAATTCCAGGGCAATGATTTGCTCAGTCTTTTTTGTAGGATTCTTACATCCTTGGATTGATTCTCGTAGAACTAGCGTATATAATTGAGGCACCCTAGAAATCTCTGCAATTGCTTGGTGTCCAAAATCTCATCTGGAAAATCATTTAATTTCTTCAGAACATGGTCCTGAAGTTCTATTTCTCCTTGGGATAGGATTAGACCAAGGTACTCTATTTTTGTTTGAGCCCAGCAAAGTTTGGACTTAATGAGTACCAATCCATGCTTGAAAAGTAAATCATATACTTTTTGCAAATGTTGTACATGTTGTTTAATATCTACAGAACAAATTAGTAAATCATCTATATACACGATGACAAATGGCAGATGTCTGAAAATATCGTCCATTCTCTTTTGAAACTCAGATGGAGCATTTTTCAGACCAAAAGGCATCACTTTCCATTGATACTGTCCTTGAGGGACTACGAATGTCGTTTTGTACCTATCTCCTGGAACAATTCCAATCTGCCAGAATCCACTCTTTAAATCAAATTTGCTAAAGATATTACATTTCTCGATCCTAGAAAATAGTAATTATTTATTGGGCAATGGAAACCTTAATGGTAATAAAGCAGCATTTAAAGCTCTATAATTGATAACCATTCTAGGTTTTCCTCTTTTCTGCTCAGAATGTTTATTCACATAGAATGCAGGACATACCCATGGGCTTCTGCTATTTTCTATTAGCTTTCTCTGCAACAGATATTGGATCTCCTTCTTGCAGTATTCTAACTCAGTAGGAGACATATGGTTTGCAGAGGCCTTTTTTGGCTTTGGAATGTAATCTTCTCTGTATGGCAGATTCACAAAATATTGTTCCCTAGTCCAGAAAGCATCTGGATAATCAGAAGTACAATCCTTTTCAATCTTTTCTTTGATATCTTTTATTACTTCTGATCCATGCAAATTAGCATTCTTGATAATCTTTTGGATCTTTATAAGACTACTAGCAGACTGTTCTAATTGCTTTGTAGTAGGCTTTTCAATTATCCTACTTTCAAATGTAGTCTTACTAGGTACTTTCAACTGCTTGCCATTAAATGTCAATATTATTTCAGAATGACCAACTGTTAGAGGTAAACACTTATTTACAAAATCCTGACCTAACAGTATATCAGACCCAGTATCAAAATTGTATAATGTCACTGGTATTTTCTGATTCTGAATGTGAATAGGGAAATCAGGACAAATGAACTCAATCTTCATTTCTGTTTTATTGACAGCTCTGAATGACATATTTATTTTCTGCCAATAATAACTAGGAATTGCACCATATTTCGCACAAGAGTTCATGGCACCAGTGTCAACTTGGGCATCAAGAGTATACTGTAGGTAACCTGTGGTTTTTATATCTACAGAGATGACAATTATGTCATCAAGGCCTTTCATCATTTTATTTTCAAACATTCCAGTCTCGTGATCTTCATCAAAGATCTCATCTTCTAATTCTGTGTTTCTCTGTTCCTTTAAGAATGCTAATTCTTCTTTCTGCAGCTTTAGAGACTTCCATAATTCTCTAACTAATACTTCCTTTTCTTTTATTTCTTCTTCCAATAAGAATATGGCATTATCCAAAGTATTCTCTGGCTGGCTAGAAGATTCATGAACTACTATCTGTTTTCCAGAAGTAGTTGTAGAGGTGTGAGTATTAGTAACAGTAGAATTTTTTAGAGGTTTTCTGTGAGCACTAGCAAATTCAGCATCAGTAGGAGTGTAATGGTGAATATTCACCACGCTTGGCTGCTGGAGGGCTTGAATTTGTTCATCAAGCTGAGCTATGCGAGAAGAATAGTGGTCATAAAGATAAAATTGACCATGAGTAAGGACAGAGAGTTTAGACTGGAGGGAATCTATTTGCTGAAGGAGAGAGTTGAGATCAACAAAAGAAGTCATCATTTTGATTTCTAAGAAATTGAGTTCTTCAAAAGTAGAGGGATCAGAAGAAATTATTGAATGAGTAGGAGACGTAGGAGGGGAACTATCACTCTCATCATCAGAATCTTCAGAAAGTGATAAGTATTCACCTTCTGAACGGTTTGAAACCATATCCCATTCTGCAGGATCATATTGAGTGGAAAAGATTTCCATGATCTTGATCTGGGTTTTGGTCTTGGACCGCAGAGGACACTGTGATGCCCAGTGGCCAGGATTTTTACAGATAAAACAGGTTGATTGCCTAGGCTTATTAGTTTGGTGTCTCCTTTTAAAGAAAAATTTTCGTTTAGGCTTAAAACCAGTCTTTTTCTTAGGGTAATAGGATTTTCGTTCTTTATGACAGGTACAGCCAGATTTTAAGCATTTCTTCTGATAGTGTTTGGAAGCTTTATGTTTAGAACATCCAAAACTGGAGGTTTCAGTAAAAACTTCGCATTCTGAAGAATCAAATTCTAAATGTTTTTGTAAAGACTTCTCTGTCTTTTTTCGGATGCACTCTTCTTGAAGAGCTGTGACGATTTGTTCTTGCAATCCTGCAAGAGAGAGAGAGTCTCAATATCAATGTCTAAGTCTTCTAGTCTTTTCCTAACTAGATCTGAGACTTTGCTTGGCATAGAGGATAAATACTTCCTCAAGTAAGCAGTATTACGAGGATCTGGAACTTTATACAATAGGGCTTGCATTGTACAGAAATATTTTGGCAGATCTTTGACATTGCATAGTCTTTGGCTCATAAACAAATCAGCATAATGATTCATATTAACCCTGATATCACCATAGAATTCATGAACTACAACTTTTATTAGTTCATCTAAGGGTTTTGTATGCTGAAGAATCCTTAATTTGCTGTTATCAGAGATTCTTTCCCACCAAAAACATAAATTTCTTGTAAAACCCCATGTAATTCTTAAGGCTAAGTCGCTCCATGTGACTTTATCTTTAAAGAGCAACTTTTGGGTTTTAGCCCATGCATGCCACCCTTGGATCATAGTCTCAATCTCAAGTTTTGACTTACAGTCAATATTTGAGACAGGAGTTGTATCAGTATGCTTGATGGAAGTTTTAGGTTGTCCATCAATGTCCATAGGGGATTTCTTAGATCCTGTGTATTTGGCATTACACCATTGTTCCCAGGCAGAGGTTCTTGATGAACCTTGCTTAGAAGACGCAGCTTCTGGTTCAGGCTTTTTCTCTCCGTCTATTGCTTTAATGGAGAGACATTGGTCAGTAATATGTACAAGAGCTAATGAACTAGCTGAGCTATCCTTCTTAGCTTTTGTTATCTTTGTTTCTAATTCACTACCTTGGTTTTGTACTAGAGTTAATTTATCTCTAGCCAACTGACAAACTTCAGAAATTCTTTTCAAGGTAGGATTTCTCAAGCTAGTGGTTAACTGTTTCAAAGTTAGAGTTCTTGTCTCAGAAGGAGGAGACGAACTAAAGAATGAAAAAGATGCATCGTTAGAAGGGATGATTGGGGAAGAAGGCTGAGATTCTTCTTGGTAACTTGCCTTCATATCTTCAACTGCTTTTTCTATTATGGCCAACTTCTCAAGGATAAGATGCAGTTGATCTCTCAAAAGTTCTTGGTTTTGAGAGATTTGTTCTAGTTCTGAGTGCAACCCATTCATATGACTTTTTGTTTTTATGACATCTTGGGCTATGTCATCTATATTTTGGGCTAAACACACAGACTGGTAATTTGAATAATTCTGCAATCTAATAATATCTTGAGAAGGCTCTGCATCAGTCTTTCTATACTGAATGAAATCTAAGTCTGCTACTAAATTGTCTTTGAATTTTGGATTGTGATTTCCTGGTCCCAAATTCCTGAAAGGAATTTCTGTCTTCTTATCTTTACTACTCCTTGGAAGAGGGTAGTCCATCATCTTTATAGTAGGGATTGCCAGGGATGAACATTCATAACAATCAACATGTTGTACATTATGTTGGACCTTATTCTGATATGTCTCAAAATTCTTATTCATAACAGGAGAAGGAGTTAGATCTTCTTGAGGTTCTTGAACTGGAAGATTCCTCTTACAGTAGTAGCAATCTTTTTCACCTTTCTGATGCTTTAGCAGATGATCATCCAATTTTGATCTTCCTAAAATAGGCTTATATACAGGTGTTCTAGGAGGAGAATGTACAGGAGAATGTCTAACAGGTTCTGATCTTGAAGAACTAGCAGTTAATGAGGAAAACTGCCTTTCTAAACTTGGATATCTCTGACTCTGAGATTTTCCTAGCCTAAGGGTAGGAATCCCTCGAGCATTCATATACACAGTCATTTATTTTGGCATAGGAGGTTTTACCTGAGTAGAGATAGGATCATATTCTGCAGACCATTCTTCAATTTCTGTCAGTTTACAGAAACCAAGAGAAAGAGGGGAAACATTTCCGGGACCAACCACCACACTTTCGTTAGAGGCGCGTTGAAGAAGTTTGGGGTTTAGAGCTGGCATGGTCGTGGAAACGAATCGGAGACAGATAGTAGAATGAATTTGGGCCACTTTAGACCCTTCTGCCATATCAAAACCAACAATCTGGAGATAAGCTTGGAGTAAGGAGTTGATATATGGATCTCGTAAAGAGATATGAAATCTGGGTAAGGCAGAAGACCATACAGGGCCATTATGGAGAGGGGCTTGGAAACCCGAAATCATTGCATCATGAAAATTATTATGGCGAGAGTCAAGGATACATAATAAAGCACTGGCATTCAATCCTGGTATGACTAAAGGATTTAATCCAAATTGAATTAGACCAATATGGATATATTCGTATCCATGACTAAGACCAAGATTCCTTAGTATTAAATATAATTTTAGGATTCCTTAGTATTAAATATAATTTTAGGGCTTCTAGAGAGCCGACCCTTAGGTTTTCATCCCTCTTTAGTATTTATTGCTACTCATCTCATCTTTTTACTCAGATTTTATGTCATGAGTATGGATCGGAAACGTTGACAAACGAATGAAAATACTGTGGTTTCTTCAAAATTTCTCAAAATAACTCTCCCCACAAATATTTTTAATCACATTATAATATGATTTATTTTATTATTCAAAATATAAGTACAACATTCATGATAATGTTTAACTTTAATATGTTGTTTATTCACTAATCATGGAATTTTTCCCTTGTATTTACATTCATATTCATATAAAAGTGTATAAAGTAATAGAATTTATGATTTACATGTATAGATATATGTATATCCAAACTTCCAAAGGTGTGTTTGAAGCGAGTATTACAATTACATTCACTTTATTAGCATTGAGCATGGATGGTGACATTATCTTTTCTATGATCCCTTTTGTTCTATTTATTAGGAATTTGGAAAATATCCATTCCGACTAGAGAGAGATATTAACCCGAGTCTGTCCATCTACAAGAGTGTATACATCACAACGAAAAATGTAAATTGTTGTCCATGTAGTGAACTCTACAAATTCATATTCAATATGTATATCCTAGTGCGTACATCTTTACAATTTTGTTGTAAGAACTTGTAAAGTTATTTAATGTTCAATTGGTTTATTTTTCTTCTTGTTCTATATCAATGGTATTTGTTGTACAAGGTTATATTAAAGATTAAATGACTTCTCCCAAAAAGTAGTGTAATTGGCATTTAAATTAATTCATTTTTAGTGATTTTTTTCAAATTCTAGTGAACTAAAAATTGTTGAAATCATGAAATTTATTTCTAAAATCATAATTTCATTTTTTTAGGTTGGTTTAGAGACTCCAATATACTCTAATATTGTAGTTCACATTTAAATTGATTCAGTTTTGGTGTTTTCTTTCAAATTCTAGTAAACAAAAAATTGTTGAATTTTGGTGATTTCTTTCAAATTCTAGTAAACCAAAAATTGTTGAAATCATGAAATCTATTGCTCAAATCATAATTTAATTATTTTAGGTTGGTTTAGTGAAAATCATAATTTCATTCTTTTAGGTTGGTTCAAAGACCCCATTATACTCTAATATTGTAATTCACAGTGATTTCACAGTGCAATAGATCACAATTTTACATTATATATATATATATATATATTTTACGAATGAATTCTTCTTGAATTTATGCCAAAAAATACATCAAAAAGAGAAGCAAATTAAGGTTCAAAACATCAATTATCACTACTACAAATGGGGTCACAATTCTACAAAAAATGTCGACGATAAGGATAAATTGAATCATATCGTCACAAATTATCCAAAATTTAATCTTTTTTTTTCTTGGGTGACCCGATAACGTTGGAATTTCGATGAATCTATACCTTCATCGAACATTCGACCAACATAGAGGATTGTTCGTCAATTGATCGACGATAATAGTATTTGTCGATCTATCGAAACGCATAGGGGATGCTAACTGACCTTTTGAAAACATTTTAATGATCATTGACTTCACTGACTTGGTCAAATTTGAGAAAGTCAGTGTTCGCCGGAAGATCGACAAAGGTTAGTGTTTTCAACAATTTTTTTGTAGGTGTGATGGTTATAAAAGTTTATTATGGTCATTGTTCATTGCATGATTTATTAGTCTTCTTTCTGTGTGTGACTTGCCTCAAATCCAATTCTTGATCTGCATATAAGCTCTAATTTTGTACTTTGAAGGTTACCATTTTTTAATATTACTTTGTCACTTTTTTAAATACCGAGATTGTATCTCTAACCCTTAGACCGTCTTTCATTTGGGGATTTTTTTTTTCTAGGAAATATATAGGTATGAACATGTCTACACAATTATGTTTAATTATTGTACAATTTGTCTTAGTCTAGTTCTCTTTTATTGTTTGATTTTATTACTTGCTTATAGTGAAGCTTTGGAACTTATGTGGTAAAAATGTATGGTTTTAATTTGTTGATTACTGTTATAAACCTTTGGAACTTATGACTAGCTCCAGAATCAATTAAAATAGCTATGGGATAATTATCAATCTTACCTTACACTTCAATCATCTGGGATTGATAGTTTGCGTGTCTATTGTCTAAGGCTACATAGATCCTTGGAATGTTTTTTCCCACATCCTCTAATGTCTCCTATTGTTTGATGTTATGCATAGCCTTCATCTTATCTCCTCGGTGAGGACAATGTTTATACATGTAATTTCCTTCACATCCCCAACACTTTATGGGCTATTGTCTTGACCTATTTCCTAAGGAAAAAGTCATTTTTTTATCACCTTGAGATGGTTTCCCTTGTTGATGTGATTGAGAAATATTCCTTATGAAAGGTGGCTTGAATCCTTTCTTCCTTTGATCCATATTTCCTTTCTTCTTTTCATTCCATCCCTTTGAAAAGATGGCCTTCCTCTTTTCTGCTGATACAAATACTTGGCCTTTCTTATGGATTCTTCTAAATTCTTGTGCTCATCAAACTGAATTTTATTCTTATAGAAGGATGGTTTTCCATTGTGTTGAAATAATGTTTCTCCAAGTCATTTAGATTTTTTCTAAGTCTAACTTAGGGAAATGAGATTAATTAATTTAAATAATGAACATTTAAATATTTCCTAAGTCTAACTTAGGAAATGTTGATTATTAATTATTATTAGTTAACTCTCTGTTAGTATCTTCTTTGATCTTATCCATAAAGTCAAAGTGAGTTTCAGATTAAATCATAGCCATTGATTTTTCAAGATGGGGATTTAATATCCACCGTACAATCAGTCAATTGGAGGTTTATAAGAAAAGGGGGTGGCTTGAGGAGATCATTGAGTTGGTGAATGACACTAATGGTTTTCATTTCTTACAGATCTGTGAGGTTGGGAGTGAGAGAGGGACCAAGTCCCTTCGATATGAGGCCATTAGGGAAAGATATGTTACAAAGGTCATGAGGTTGGTTTAGAGGGAGAGTAAAAGTGTGGAGGGTCAAGTTTGTGGATGATTTGAATTTGAGGGGAGAGGAGATTGTGTTGTAGCCTCTCCATATTAGATGGGTCAGATCTATGGGGACTTTTGTTACCACAACCACACCCATAACCATTTCCAATTGTTTTATTATTGGTTGTACACAGATATAAGACACGAGTCCAAGAAAACAAAGATATAAGCTCAGGTCCAATCAATTTATTGTGGTGGGTGAATTTTCCAAGTTTGTCACAATTGTATTTAATTTTCTGATCTAGTTGAAGCTGAATAAAACCCTCATTTGTTGGTTTTCCCTGGATTTGGGGTTTCCAGGGTATCTATGGTGTTCTAAATTTGTGTGATTGGTTTATTATTTATTCCATTGTGCATTGCAAGTTCTTTAACTCAATATATTTATGTTTATAGATCATATTTATAATTTGTTGTTGTTCTAGATCTGGGTATAAAAATCTATTGAGGAACAATAAATTGATTGGCTGATTTTTAAGGAAAAATAACATGGTATCAGAGATTTTCCTTTGAGAAGGAAACCAAGGGTTTACACATATATTTTCAACCAACAAGTATTCTTCAGATCTAGGATGTTGTGACAGAGGGTTTTTGCAGAAATTTCTATTTCAGGTATCATATTTGAGGACAGGTTCGATGGGGCATCTAACTTTGGCATTTGGAAGGAGCATATATTGTTGTCATTAGAGGAGTATGGGCTCAAGGAATTTGTAGAGAATACCATTGTAGTTCCAACTGATGCACAATAAGCTGAAGATCACAAGAAGAATGATGACAAATAAAGGCATATCATTCTAGATGGGGTCAAGGACCATATAGTCCCTCACCTTTCAGGATTGGATACACCTAGGAAGATGTGGGAAGCCATCATTAAACTGTACCATATTTCTAACCTAAACATAAAAATGGTTTTGAAGGAGAAAATTGGGAATACCAAGATGAAAAGGGGGGAAAGTGTTTCCTCCTACCTCACTAGACTTAGATAAGTGAAAGATGAATTTGAATTTGTAGGAGAAATTGTGAGTACATCCTTGAATGGATTCTCCAAGTCTTGGTATGTCTTTGTGAGAGGCATTGTTTCTAGGGAACACACTCTAGACTAGGATTGATTGTGGGATGACTTCATGCAACAATAGTTGAGGTTATCATATCTCAGTGGAAACAACAATCATCATAAGGGTGAGGAAGAAGAAAACATTTATCTTACGAGAAAGGGAAAAGCTAAAACCAAGAAAGGCTCAGGTAGTGGGCAGACCTCCAAGGGATCGAAGAAGCATAACATGATAATTTTTTTTTTTTCTTGTCACAAGATATGACACTATGCTAGTCAATGTCCTAATAAGAAGAAGGATAATAATAAGTCTCAAAAAACAACTTTAGCAGACATTGACGAGTCTTCTTCCATATTTGATGAGGATTTGTCACTCATCGCTTGCCTCTCTAGCTCAGGCACCAATGCCACAAGGGTATTTTATATTGATATAGGTGTGTCATATCATATGATAGGAGTTAGAGAAAAATTCTCTAGTTTCATAGAGGAGGAGATAAATTTTTATATACAGATGGGGAATAAATCAAAATGTACTCCAATGGGATGAGAGACTTTTACGTTTTAGAGGGATTCAGTCAAGACATTTATCTTTACAAATGTGTTGTACGTACCATGGATGACCAAGAACTTGATATCAGTTTCAACACTTCAGGACAAGGGGTATGATGTATCTTTTAGAGGAGACAAAGTGTATATTCATCCTAGATGTTTGAGGCAGGCCAAGATGATAGCGATCAGGTCACACAAGTTATACAGGTTGCAGTTTGAGTCACTTCAGGCATTGATAACTAGCACAAAGGACATGGTAGAATTATGGCATAGAAGGATGGCTCACTTACACCATGTGGAAATTAACATCCTCAAGGAGATAGTGACTGACCTTCCAGAGTTGAGGACCAAGCATAGTGATGTGTGTAAAGGGAGTGCCTTTTGAAAGTATACAAAGACAAATTTTCCAAGTAGTTCCAATAGATCGAAGGGAATATTGGATTTAGTGCACTCATATGTATGCGGGCCTATGTCTTCTGCATCCTTGAAAAGGTGTGAGTATTTTATCACATTCATAGATTTTTTCCCCAAGAAAACTTGGATCTACTTCATGAGGGATAAATATGAGGCCTTCATTCACTTCCAAGAGTTTAAGGCTCTTATGGAGAATGCGATAAGAAGGAAGATAAAGTTTATCATGTCAGACAATGGAGGTGAGTACATAGGGAAAGCCTTCAAGAAGTTTTGTGTTAAGGTAGGGATCAAGAAGGAATTGATAGTTCCCTATAAACCTTAGAAGAATGGGGTAGAAAAATGAAATAGCAGATCCATTGTTGGTGCTACTAGAGCTATGTTGTATGACCAGGATCTTCCCAAGTTTCTATGGGAAGAAACATGTAGTACTGTGGTATACATACATAACAAGAGTCCTCACAAAGTATTTAGAAGGTTGAATCCTAAAGAGAATTTACAGGGAAGAATATGGAAGTTGGTCACTTCAGGATATATGGTTGCTTATTCTATTTTCATGTTCCCTTTGATAAGAGGATGAAGCTTGGTTCCACTGCAAATAAGGGGAGCTTTGTTGGATACAACAAAAAATTGAAAGTATATCGGATCTATGTTCTAGCATTAAAGAAGACCATGGTCAGAAGGGATGTTTGAGTCAAGGAGGAGAAGGATTTTAGGAAGTCATATGATATTCCAGCATCAACAAGGGATCAAGATTTGGTATCTCCAAAAGAGGAACAAGAGTCACAGGGATAGGTACAAGTACATGGACTAGTACTCATATAATGGAGCAGGACACTGAGCAAGATGAGGAGCAGGAAGATCCACTGACTGAACCTCCTATTATAGGTAGGAAGAGGATTAGAGATATTTCTTATACTTTAAGAGATGCTCAGGAGTTCGTGGGTGCTCCTAGGATGAGTGTCAGAGAGAGAAAGCCACCACAACAATACTCAAGGTATATGGAATTGATGAGTTATCTCATTGACATGGAGCCTTCCAGTTTTTAGGAGGCATCAAAGAAGTAGGTTTGGTGGGATTCCATGGTGGAGGAGCACACCTCCATCATGAAGAATGATACTTGGGAGGTGGTGCCAAGACCTGAGGGAAAGTCAGTGGTTGGGTATCGTTGTATCTATAAGATCAAGCATGCTACAAATGGAAACGTCGAGAAATTCAAAGCCATGTTTGTGGCTAAGAGGTTCTCTCAGAAAGAGGGAGTTGAATATGATGATACGTTTTCCCCAATAGCCATATATACTTCCATCAGGGGTGTTCTCTCATTAGTAGTAGATATGGGTTGGAAGATTCATCATATGGAGATCAGGACGACCTTCCTCAATGGAGTTATTGAGGAGGAAGTGTACATAGAACAACCATAGGATTTTGAGGTATATAAGAGGAATTCCCATGTATGTAGACTGAAGAGAGAACTGTATGGGCTCAAGCAGGAACCCAAAGTGTGGTATGATCACATTTATAGTTACTTGCAGGGCATGGGATTTGTGAAGAATGATGCAGAATCAAGCCTATACTATATCATGATAGGGGGCGAGCCTCTCATTCTCATGTTATATGTGGATGATCTATTTTTGACAGGTTCATAGAGGCTTATTTAATATTGCAAGATGGATATTTCTTCTGACTTCGATATGAAGGATTTGGGGTTGATGCACTATTTTCTTAGATTGAATGTGTGGCAATGATATGGTGAGATTTTCCTAGGATAGTGGAAATACACAATGGATATCTTGAAGAGGTTTAAGATGCAAGATTGCTGGTCAATGTCTACACCCATGGTTACTAACTGGAAGAATACAGATGCTTCCAAGTAGGAGGAAGTGGACCATACCTTATACAGGAAGTTGATAGGGTCTCTCATGTATCTGGTCAATACTAGGCCAAACATTTGTTTTTATATAAATAATCTCAGTTAGTTCATGGTGGAACCATGGAGAGCACACTAGACAACAATGAAACATATCTTGAGGTACATGTGTGGCACAGTCGAGTATGGTCTGAGGTTTTCTCAAGCAGATGAAGCGAAGTTAGTGGGTTATACAAATGCATATTGGGCATGAAATGAAATGGATAGGAAATGCACTTCCGGGTGTTATTTGAGCTTGGTATTGGGGGTTGTCTCTTGGTTTACCAGGAGGAAGAAGTATGTTACATTGATTTCTACAGAAGTAGAATACATGGCAACGAGCATGGAAGCATGTGAGGCCATATGGCTTCAAAAGTTTCTAGTGTATTTTTCTGGTAAGGAGTTAGAGCCAACCATCATACACTTTGATAATTAGAGTGGCATAAAACTCTTTGAGAATCTAGTATTTCATGAAAAGTCGAAACACATCAACATCATGTATCACTTCATTAGATTTTTTGTGCAGCGAGGTGCATTATAGTTACAATATTTTCCTACAGATGAGTAGGTGGAATATATTCTCACCAAGGCCTTGATGAAAGGCAAGTTCATCTTCTTCAGGGATAAGATGGGAATCATTGAGAACACCTTCTTCACTAAGAGGGAGTGTTGAAATATTGTATCTCAGACATGTGTTCTTTCTTTGGTGAGGTGTCATGTAAGCAAGAGACACTAGATTTAATGTTTCTCCAAGTCATTTAAATTTTTCCTAAGTCTAACTTAGGGAAATGTTATTAATTAATTTAATTAATGATAATTTAAATATTTCCTAAGTCTAACTTAGGGAATGTTGATTATTAATTATTATTGGTTAACTCTCTATTAGAAGCTTCTTTGATCTTATCTAGAAAGTCAAAGTGAGTTACAAATTAAATTGTAGCCATTGCTTTTCCAAGATGGGGATTTAATCTCCACCGTATAATCACTCAACTAAAGGTTTATGAGAAGAGGGGGTGGCTTGAGGATATCATTGAGATGGTGAATGAAACCGATGGTTTTCATTTCCTACAGATTCGTGAGGCTTGGTGTGAGAGAGGTGCCAAGTCCCTTTGATTTGAAGTCATGAGGGCCATATCTACTATAAGAGGTTGTGAGGATGGTTTAGAGGGTGAGTACATGTGTGGATGTCCAATTTTGTGGCTAAGTTAAAGTCAAGGGGAGATGAGGTTGTGCCATAGCCTCTCCATATCATATTGGGCCAGAACCATGGGGCCTTGTGCTACCACAACCGCACCCATAACCATTTCTATATGTTGTATTACTAGTTGTACACATAGACATCAGACATGAGGCTGAGACAATATATTTATAAGGTTAGATCCAAGCAGTTTACTGTGGTGGATGAATTTTCCAAGTTTGGCACAATTGTATTTAATTTTCTGATCTTGTTGAAGCTAAATAAAACCCTTGTTTGTTGGTTTTCCATGAAGTTGGGGTTTCCAGGGTATATCCGGTGTTCTAAATGTGTGTGATTGGTTTCTGATTTATTCTACCGTGTATTGAAAGTTATTTAAATCAGTATATTTCTGTTTATAGATCATATTTATAATTCGTTATTGTTCTAGATCTGGGTAGAAAAATCTATTGAAGAATAGTAAATTAATTAGTAATTTTTAAGGAAAAATAACACACTCAGGAACCTATGAATTTTTACCTTCTTATCTCTGATGAAGCTCACATATATGAGAAGTTCCAAAAACTTGTTCTCATATTCATCCATATTCATGTTCCCAAGTTTGATTTCAAAGAACTATTTCATATTCTTTTCATAATATTGCTCTAACAAGTACTGCTATTGAAAATATTTCTTGAAGTGCTTCCAAGAATTTCTCTTCTCATCAAGGTGCTTAACCTACTTTAGTTGATCCCACCACATAGATTCCTTCCCTTGAATTTGGTAGGATGCAATCCTGGCTTCTTCATTTGATGATTATTCATGTAACTAGAAAATTTTCCTCATTCCCAGTAACCATGCTTATGCATATTCTCCTTTCTTGTCTTCTCCATCAAAATATGGTGGCTTGATCTTCCTAAGCTCCCCTTGCAAGTTGTCTAACCCATGTCTCCTTATTTGATGCCTGAGAGGATATATACTTGGGCTACTTGTTGAACTTGAATGTGCATATTCTCTTCTGGTCAAGTGCCATGGAGAATGATTATGTTGATTCCTTCTAGCACTCCTTGGCCATCTAGATCCTCCATGATCATTCCTCCTATCCTGAGATATAGATACTTTCATTTTCCTTGCGCTAGCTCCCTTCTTTGTACCCAAATATTTGTTGACTTTCTTCTGTAACATATTCAATATTTGTAGTATATCCTCCCAATATTTTATAATCCTTTCATTATTGGCTCTATAGCTCTACGCTTCTCTTTGCAGGTTTCTCATAGTTACAGGCTCCTACCCATCTCTTCTTCCATTAGATTTTGTCTCAACATTTCCCATGATAACATGTAGACCTATAATCTCTTCTTCTTGGCTATAGGACCCTTAAGCATCCTCCATATCTCTAATTCTCATATAAGAACTAAATATTTCTTTTATGTATCTTTCATTTTTCAAGAATGTGCATGCTATAGTTGATGTTAGAATTAGGCATATTGCAAAATATTTATTAATTAGATTACAGGGTATTCTTCACATCAATTTATGAAGAACATAATGCACCAAGTCAAAATATGATGTCTTAGATACATTCTTCTCTAAAACAACTCTCCAATGATTGTACTCATGCCTCATTATGAGTTCTGAGTGAAAAGTTAAAACATTCACAAGTTGTAATTTTACACTCTCTTACTATTACAAAAATCTCCTTATTACTACCGAGAATTATTTATTTATTTAGCACCGAATTCAAATTTTTTGGTGTATTATGTCTTCTCCTCCTCGAGACCTTTCCAATCACTATTATTTTTCTCAAATATGAGCTATGAGCTGAAATTTATGGTCCAGAGAATTTTTTATTGTTTTCCCCTTTTACCCATGTGTGCCATAGGTGTCTTATTTATCTTTTTGCACATTTTTACATACCCAGATTCTAAATATGGCTCCATATTTTTCTTCTATGGTTCATAATATTTCCACATACTTCTCCTTTGCCTCAAGCGAACTTCTGAGCAAGGATTTATTCCCTATATAAGTAATTTGGTGCCGAAATGTTTACCTTAACTGTTTCAACTGTAACTTTCTCATACGAGCTCTGTTTTTCACCCGAAGTAGCTCGTTGGATAATTTTATTCAATTTCTTTTAATTGAGATGCAAAGACAAAGTGTACGTGCATACACTTTGTGTACCTTGGTATGCTCTGTTCTTGTGGGTTTTGATTGTTTAAAACCATCATTTAGGCTCTCAAAATCGCCCCACAAGTTCATGACCTTCAAAAACCTGAAAAATCAGAAAATTTCATATAATTTTTTTTTTACTGGTATAAAATCCCTTTAAATATAAGTTATTGTTCTCAAATTGGATAAAATTTGAGTCATGGGTCCGATATCCATTGGTGATCGATGATTGACACTTTCCGTTGTATTCACGCAACATTTTCCCCATTTTTTTGATCCAACCATCGACCATCGACCCATTCCCTTGACAACCAATTTGCAAACCCAATGCTAAACTGGTTGATTCGACCATTAGTCATTGGTTTTTGGTGGTTTTCATTAGCGAATGAAACTCCTCACTAATTCGATCGATGCCTGACCATTGACACATTGGTTGTTGGTCATTTCTCTTGGTAAACACTTGTAACACATTGCTAAATCGACCGACCTAACCGTCAGTCATCGATTTTTAGTGATCTCCATCGAGTGATGAACACCTCTAAAGTTCGGCTGACACGACCGTCAACCGTTGTCCATCAATCACTTTTGGGCTATGTGGAAAAACACATGGATGTTGACATGGAATGACATATAGATTTTGATGTGGAATGACACATCATCAACCTCTTTCCTTCATTGACCATCAACCATTTCTCTTGGATGACCTGAACACCTCGCCAAATCGGTCGACTCTCGACCATCATCCCATCGACCATAGACAATTTATCTTTCTCAACTCCAAAACTTTGTTGAATCAGACGACACCCAAACATCATCCCTTCGACCATCAATGATTTATGTTGGCGACCAAAACACTTCGCCAATCTTACCGAACCGACCATCAGTCGTCGATGATTTCCTTTGGCCAACTCCAACACTTATAATTTTTTTATCAATCTCCATTTAATTTGGATCATCGATCTATTATTATAATTGATCTCAACCGCCAATATACTCCACTTCTCAAACCTTTGAATTTAATCTTGGTCATTGATCGTCCCCAACCTCCCAACATCCAAAAATGAATATAGACCATTGATTGATCCATTTTTTAAATGATCAAAAATGAATTTCGGCCATCAGTTTGATCCTTTTTTCAAATGGAGGAAAACAAATCCCAACCATTGATTTCTCAAACCTTAGAAACCTCCAAAATCCTTATAAATTTTTAAATTTATCAAAAGGAATCTAGGTCGTCGATCTCGAGATCAAATGAGATCTCGGTCATCAATTATTCAACTCTTCCTAGCTCTGTTGGACTCCATTAAAATGTGAATTTCGTCCTTGCAGGTCGAATAGAACTTTGTAATTTAGTTTATTGATGCCATTAAACATCTCAGAAAGTTCTGAGGTAATTATATCTTGGATTTTTCTCACTAATTTGGGGATTTCTCTCTAGTTATCACCATTTCCCCCCAAATTCAACACAGATCAAAATTTGTGACAATGAATTTTCCTAAATTCACACTGCTTCTTGGCCCATACGGTTCCAGTGTTGAAGTTAAGATATGATACCACTTTGTAACCTACCAAACCCCCAGCTGGGTCATGTCACTTGCTAAAATGACTCAATAAAAGTTTATGATACTAATTCTAAATGTGGAAATAACATACACATCATGACATTCAAGTTTACACAATGGACCAAGCCAATTAAAAACATAAATGCAATTGCTTAAATGTGCAGTGTGGTGACTAAATGAATACAACATTATTCAACCATTTAAATAGATATTTAGATGCATTATTATGCTCACAACAAGCAATACTAACCAAATATATCTTAGATTAAATTGCACGGTACATATATTAGCATTATACATTATCAAACACAACAAATAGAACACTTGTATTATAAAATGTGCAACCCATTGTACAGGACGAGCATTCCTCCCAACCATAGGCTTACTTTTCCATATATCAATAACAAGCCACCCCCAAGCTAGGGCTATGAATCTACAAGAGATGGTGGTCCCTAAAACTAGCTAATGTCCCCTTCTCAATAGTCAAACTCACAACTAATTCAAGTCCACCAACTCTCTTCCCCTCAACCTGCACAACCCAAGGGATGGAATCACCCTTCACTAATCACAGTCCCTCAGGAATTTCCACTCCACTCTAAGGATTCCAACATATGTTGGATAGGAAATATACTTGCCATGACCTTAGTAATTCTACAACTGTAACCATGAATTTACCTAGCAACAAAATGTGTGATTCCTTAGCAAATTTTGAACAACACGTTACTCCCAAGCACACAACCTCTTTCTCCTTGAATTTGTAGCTCTAAATATTTTCCAAACTTTCCCACAATAGATACCTTTAAGCTTAAGCACTTAGAACTCCATTAGTGTCCAAAAAACTCCATGTAAAAACTGCTATCTATGCAAAAGCATGAATGTGCAATTATAGTCCCCTACCCATAAACAAATCCTCTCTTTCTGTTGCTTGTTTGACTTGCACTCTTCCGCAAGTTGATTGTACACATCCCCCAAGTTCTCAATAACTATGGGATGTGACTCTCACACCCACCTTCTTACATGAATTCAATGCTTGGGATCTAGAAAACTCAACAACTAATGGAAGGTTCATGGGCAAGATTCTTACAAGACCTCGAAGAATGATTATGTGATAAAAAAAACTAGAGGTTCTCATGGGTTTGTTGATAGAAACTACAATTCATTTTCTCCCCTACTTGATTACAGTATTGAATGTTATAAGTGAAATAACTATGGGCACATATCACATGAATGTAGTAGCAGCATAATAAAGTATCCTAAATAAAGCAGGGAAGAACATGTTCTTACCAAGAATATAGAAGAATACACAAAGGTGTGGATGTTGGGCCCGTGATATGACTGATTTTATGATGTTAATTAGATCTTTTTGCCGAATGTGTATATGTGTTTTCATGTTTTGAAGAAGTTTTTGCAGAGCTTTTGTGTCAAATTGCTATGATCTACACCAGGTATGCATAATTCATGTTTTGCAATGATTTTGAGTTTAAATCAACATGTTTTTATGATCCCAAGAATCTAATTTGTGTTTTGTATGTCACAGGAAAAAATCACAGTTTGTTTTTTCTTCCGACACTCCTTTCGGTACTCCATCCGACACTCCGTTCGACACTCCGTCTAGCACAAAAACCATGGAAGATTTGGCAGTTAGCATATCGACGGCCAATGATGGGCGAATCAGAGACATGATTTTTTCTCATGCTCATGGCCTCCAGCTACTGAACTCTTGACAACTTGATTTGGGTTGTTATGTTGGGAGATTATTGGCTCGCCTCATTTCTAGAAGCCATCGACAATTAGGGCATATTAAATGCAATTTACTATTTTTAGAGAGGGTTGACCCTTCCAGTGGTCGACCTCTCAGCTTGTACAACTTATAAATACCACCTCAGTGGTCAGACAATTGTTAAGAAGTTAAGAAATAGAGAGTTAGAGAGAGAAACAATTTTTAGCTCTGTTTTACTATTGTTATTTTGCCAAGACTGTGTAAAAAATGTGTTTTTAGTGTTAATGGTGAATTCATGTTGTTGAAGTTCGTGGTTTGCATTTGAAGAGTAACCACGATTTGCTGGGGGGCCCACCAATATTCTGGGTAACTATCCTATGAATTTGCTTGTGAATTGAGTAGCATAGATGTCTCTTTATTTCATTTTCTGTATATGAATTGTCATTTTGCTTCTTTATTATATAAATTGATGTTTATGATTTAATTGGTTTAATTTAGTTTTGTAGGTTAATATGAAGGATCTTTTTAATATGCAATGACTTTTTAATTAGTAGAAGCAAGATTTCAAGATTAGATACTAAATGTGTGTGTAGCTAGATGATAAATTAAGTTTTGTTTATGCTGAAATAGATGATAAAAGCAGAGTTTAAAACAAAGTTTTAATTCATGATTTCTTTGACAGGTTGGTGGATGTATAGTGTTAGTTTTAGTTTTTATTTGTAGATTTCTTATCTAATTGTTGTTTAGTTTTGCTCATTTAGTTGATAGTTAGTTTTCTCATTTCGTTTCTTGTCATATGCTGAAATAGTATTTAATTTCTGTTTATGAGCATTTCTTCCCTTTTGCAATTTGAATTATTAAATAGGATTAGTCTAGTTTATTTCATGCAATTTCTTTCTTAGATCTAGATTGCAATTTCAATTCATAGTCAATTATTGAGTTTAGTGTAGTATGAATTTGCTTCATTAGTATAGAATGGAATTGAATTTAGTAGCATAGTCTCTTTATACTATTAATGGTTAATGCATGATTGAATAATCACATGGATACGTAGGATAGTTGATGTTGTTTTCATAATGGCTAAGTTCTCATTGGATTGCCTAATTCTCACTTTTCACTTTGCTATCGAAGTCAATATCAAGTTTATCCCTCTTGAATTACCATTCATTGTTAAGTGCCATCGTGATATCATAAGACACCAGAGACATAACCATCAACACTATGTTTGAGTTTTTTTTTTCTTTCATAGGTTAGAAGATAGTTTCTTGCTTTCATAGATTAGAAGACAATTTCTTTCTTTCATAGATTAGAAGATAGTTTCCTTGCCTTTGTAGGATAGCTAGTCTTCTTGCTTTGGTAGATTAAAGAGTAGTTTTCATATCATAGATTAAGGATTAGTTGTTAATTCCTCTTGCTTTCAATTCAATAGATTTCCTTTCATAAATTAGAAATAGTTGTGAAGTTTGATTTAAGAATAGAGTTCATTTGCCTCTTAGTTTAGTTAGTTGCTTATTGAGTAATCTTAATTAGTTTACTTGTTGTAGAAGTTATCATAGGTTAGTTATTTGTTTACTTGCTTTAATAGAGTAGTTTCTTACTTGTCTATTTTTTCTTTGATAGGGTAGTTGCTTCTCTATTTTCCTGCTTTCATAGGATTTTTTCTTATTGAATTTGAGTAGGTTAATTAAAGTAGTTTGTTGTTTTTATTGCTTTAGATAGTTTTCTTTTTCTTATTGTTATGATTGAATTAGTTTGCTTTGAGTAGGGTTTTCATTTGCTTTCCCTGAACTATCCATCGATCCTTTGTTCAAAGGTTATTTAGGGTACATAGTTTGAGTTTCTTAGTAGGGTTTGATTATTAGTAGCCTTTTATTGAATAGATTATCCCTTAGATAGCTACTTCCTTAGTTAGACTATACTACTACCTGCCCTTCTACCTTGGCATATATATTGCTACAACTCTAAATTTACTTACCTCGGGTTGACAATTTAATTGAGGGTTTTTAGTGTGTTTTTAGTACATATAGAACACCCATCATTTTTGGCGCCGTTGCCGGGGAGTTGTCTCAAGGTAAGAAATAGTTAGAAACTAGATCATTTCTAAACCTTAGCATTAGTTTTGTGGAGGAGGAACTTTAAGACGAGAGGTAAGAACCTGTGCATCTGCTATAACAAGTTCCCCCAAACCCAATGGTAGCTTTTCTTTTTGTTTTTTTTACTTTCATGAATAGACCTAAAGACCCAAAAGGTAGATACGTTAAATCTAAATCATATCTTTCAACCAAGGTTCCTTCCGACCTTTTTGGGGGAAGGAACGTTCCACTCATAAGCTTCGCAAACCGATACTGAAAAACATGAGCTAGCTCAAACCAAAGAGATAAAGCAGTCTCTGAAGAGACTAAGACATGCATCACTATATAACAAAAAATTGAAGCATCAGTAGTATTGGGACAAGAGACAAGACCACTCGAGCCTTCCACAAAACCAAACAATACAACCTTTGCTTTCTTACCACCATAAGGAGATCCTAACTTTGAAGACATCATAGACCCTGAACAGGTGAACACCTTGTTTGGTAATTAAACCAATATAATTGTCTCTCAAGTTGACAAAAAAACTTTGGCACCAATAATATCAACCGGTTCGAGTAGAGTCCCAGACAACCAAACAGTAGGAAGACCTTCCCATCAGAGGGATAACTTGTTCTCTTCAAGAATAAAACCACTTAAGTACTCTCTTTTTGGAATCCAATCCAGTATGGATGATCGAGAGGATCAAAACAATGTAAGGCATAGTGAGGAAGAAGAAGCTGGAAACCAGATTGAAACTACCTTCGGGTTTCCAATTTTAGACACCACCCCAAATGTCAATATGAAAAATATTCCTCTCTCAGCACTACCCACCTTTTATGGTAAAAGTAGTGAAGATCCAGATAACTTCCTATTTGAGTTCGACATCTTGTGTAGGAGCTACAACTACCTACAAGATGCCCATAAATTAAAACTCTTTCCTCCCACCCTCAAGGACTCTACACTAAGATGGTTCATGGGGTTGGGAGAATCCAACATTAGGTCTTGGGAAGCCATGAAAGATATATTTCTTAAGAAGTACCAAGACTACTGCAAGACCAAAGAGTCTCGTAATGACATTTTTAAAATCCAACAATTAGAAGATGAGAATCTCGAGGACTATATGGAATGGTTTGCATACATCTCCCAGAATTCAAAATACCATGACCTCCCAGAGGATGCAGTTAGGGATCTTTTCCTTAAGGGAAATTTAGAAGAATACTTAGATATGCTTAATCTAATGGAATCAGGTGACATCTCTCATAAACCATTTGCTGAAATATGTGAAATGTGTAAAAATTACTCAAGGAGTAGAGATAAAACATGAAAGAATGTTCGAGACCCTTATAATAGGAACTTAAAACCAGTTAGTTCAGGTGGTATCACAAGAGTGGAGATAGGGAACCTTTTAGAAAACTTCAAGAGGTTCCCAGTTGGACACCCTAAATATTAAAAAGAAACAAGAGGAGGAAAATGCAGTAATGAGCATATATTGCCCAAGATGTAGGAGGAAGCATTCCTCGAGGGAATGCCCATTAGATAACATCTCAGTTTGTGGTTTCTGCACATAAGACCATTCAAATGAGAAATGTCCACCATTTCCTGGTTTATTATCCATCTATAGGAGTGGGGATCTTGGGGAGTCCTCTTATGCACCTAGGAGTCCATGGTAGCCTAGGAACCAACCCACATACCCAGACCTACAATCTCAAGTTCCATCCTATTATCAACAGCAACAATGGAACTCACCAAGTTGAAAAAACTAGTCTACTCAGTACTAACATCCTTGGATTCAAGAATGGAGAGGAGGGAATAACCAAGGAAACCCTCAAGCTGCACTTGTCCCTATGTCCAACCATCCTTATCCTCAGTTTCCACCAAACACTCTGCAACTTCTGCCTGGTTTTGTTCCACCACCTTTACCTCCTTTTCCACAAAAAAAACTGCTACAATATCATAATGCAATCTCCCCAAGACCGACACTATTACTGGCACAACCAGTGCCCAATCATAATAATAATAACCCTCAACCTCTTCACAATGTTGAGATTTAGGCCTTCTCGACATATGTTATTACTCCTGTTTCGTTACAGGAAATTCAACTAAGATCGAGAAATTTTTTGGATAGGCAGAGACCTTCAATAGTCATCCAGGAAGAAGAAGAAGAAGAAACCACCAAACAACCCATGGATGACACTAGGTGGGAAGATGTTAATATTCCTAAGGACCAAGAACCCAAGCTTCCCCAAAATGAACCTTCACAGAGTACGAAGGACCCCCTTATCTAGACAGATCAATAATCGAGAAACCTACCACTCGACCATAATTTGACATCTTGAATGAATTGAAAAATATTTGTGTCAAGATTCCCTTACTTCAATCCATTAAGGATATTCCAATCTACAACAAGGTAGTCAAAGAATTGTGTATTAAGAATCCAGGTAGGAAGCAGAAGGACCCTCCTACAATACATTTGATAGGAGATCTTTCTGAATACATACCAGAGCAGCCAAAGCTAGCAAAATATGGGAACCCTGGAAACCCTGTAGTGACCATAACCATTAATGAGGTTTCCATTGGAAATACTCTCATAGACCCAGGGGAGGCCATTAATGTTATGAACTCTACTACCTTGGAGAAATTACAGTTACAACCTCTTCTTAGACCTACCCCAACCATTTTGGAATTAGCAGATAAGACTAGGGTTATACCTGAAGGAATTTTAGATGATATCATGGTTACTTTAGCCTCATGGGAGTACCCAGTAGAATTCCTTGTTATCCACTCAAAGGATCCTACCAAAGTCCATCCCGTTATTTTGGGAAGACCTTGGCTAGCCACAACCAATGCATTCATTGGCTGTAGAGAGGGAGAAATGACCATCTCAAACGAACTTTCTATCCAGAAGCTCACCATATACCCTCCAACCCAACCTATCGTGGAGAATATATGGTGGATTGAATTTCCATATGAGAATGAGGAATGAGAAGAACCTGTATTGCCAAGTGACCATGCATGGGCACTTCAGGAGCACACAACATAAAATGTTCTAAACCAGTTCATTTCTACTATCACATGTGTTGATTTTCCACAATCGTTTCCCCAATTTGAGTACATGTTTGGGGAAGAATTTCAGGAAAAATTGGACCCATCCATTTTGTCTTCGACATCTTTCATTTTTGAGATAGACAAGTCTTCCACATCTTATACTATGCCCTACGAGATTAGTCCAAGGAACATTTTACATATAAATTCAGGGCTAGATGTAGACCAACAAGAACAGTTAGTAAGTGTCCTTAAAGAACAATCAGGAGAATTTTCCTGGGAATACACTGGAATGAAGGGTATACACCCCGACACATGCATCCATCACATATATACTCAGGGTGAAGTAACAACTGTTAGGCAACCCCAGAGAAGAATGAACCCAACACTCAAAGATATAGTAAAGGAGGAGATCCAAAAGTTATTAAATGTCAGATTTATTTATCCCATATCTGACAGTAAGTGGGTATCCCCACTTGTAGTGGTCCCAAAGAAAGTGATTGGGAAATGGAGAATTTGTGTTGATTTCCGGGAACTCAACAAAGCCACTCTGAAGGATTACTTTCCTCTTCCTTTCATCGAACAAGTTTTGGATACCCTATATGGAAAGAATTATTTCTCCTTTTTAGATGGGTGCAAAGGGTACAATCAAATTCTCATAGCACCCAAGGATCAGGACAAAACTACCTTTACTTGTCCTTGGGGAACCTATGCCTATAGGGTCTTACCATTTGGATTGTGTAATGCTCCTGCCACATCTCAACGAGCAATACTAGGGATATTTTCTTATCTTATTCATGACTATGTGGAGTTCTACATGGATGACTTCACAGTTTATGAAAACAATTACCAGGAAGCCTTAGATAACTTAGAAAAATTCCTTATCATATGCCAAGAAATGAACCTGTCTCTAAGTCATGAAAAATGTAAAATGTTGTTAACTGAAGGAGTGGTTCTAGGACATCATGTTTCATCTGAAGGAATAAAAGTCGATCCTGCAAAGATTGAGGTCATCATTAGAATTCCACCCCCCAAGACTCATAAAGAGGTGAGAAGCTTTCTTGGACATGTCGGATACTACCGACGGTTCATTGAAAATTTTACAAAGATTGTTGCACCTATGTTTGGATTGTTAATGAAGGATGTTGATTTTTTTTGGACCGAGCAGTGTCAATCTGCCTTTGAAACCCTGAAAGATAAGTTGTATGTGGCACCAGTTCTTAGAGGGCCTAATTGGACTCTCCCATTCCACATATCCACTGATGCCTCCGACACCGAAATAGGAGGAGTATTAGGGCAGAAAGAGGACCAACAGTCCTATGCCATTTATTTTGTGAGCAAGAACTTGTCCGTTGTCGAGATAAAATACATAATTACTGAGAAGGAATTCTTGGCAGTAGTTCATGCTATCAATAAGTTTCGTCATTACATTACAGTTTATGAAGTATTTGTACATACAAATCATTCTGCCATTAGATTTCTCATGAATAAACCCATAACTAATGGCTGAGTGACTAGGTGGCTCCTACTATTGCAAGAGTTTAACATCACCGTGCTTGACCGACCTAGAAAAGATAATTTGGTAGATGATTTTATTTCACGAATAAAAAATGAGGATGATGATATCCATGTAGATGATAGTTTCCTAGATGAGCACCTTTTTTCCCTCTCTGTAAATACCCCGTGGTTTGCAGATATGGAAAACTATCTGGATACTAGGAAGTTACCATCTCATTTGTCACCTCATGAAAAGTGTAAAATTATTACACAGAGTGATAATTACTCCTGGGTTGGCCATGACCTTTTTCGCACAAGTCCTGATATGATTATTCGTAGATGTGTCCAAGAGGACGAGGTACCAAAAATACTATGAAGTTGTCATGATGGACCATGTGGTGGCCATTTTTCTGACAAACGTATAGCATACAAGGTGTTACATTCGGGTTACTATTGGCCTAACATTTTCAAAGATACTACCAAGTATGTGAGGAGTTGTGATAGTTTCCAATGGATAGGAAGACCTACGTCAGCTAACGAAATGACCTTGCATGCCCAAGTTATGATAGAACCCTTCGAAAAATGGGCCCTTGACTTTGTAGGATGAATTTCACCCATGTCCCGTAAGAAGAACTATATTTTGGTTTGTATAGACTATGTCACCAAGTGGGTAGAGGAAAAATCCTTATTCAGGGCAACGAAAAAGTCTGTTGTCGAATTCATTTATGAAGACATATTTACCTGCTTCGGTGTCCCTCATGAAATTTTTACATACCGGGGCACTCAATTCACTTCCAAGCTGATGAGAGAGCTAACAAAGAAATATGGGATTAAAAACTATAAATCTTCTCCATACCACCTGCAAGATAATGGTCAGGTAGAGTCTACAAACAAAGTTTTGGAAGATATCTTAACCAAGACTATTCAATTACATCACCGGGATTGGGCTGATAGGATTCCAGAAGCTTTGTGGGATTATCGGACCACCTGGAGAAACACCACCGAACACACCCCTTATGAGCTAGTGTACGGGAAATACGTACTTCTACCAATAGAATTCTAAGTAAGGACCTTATGTATTGTCGCATAATTGGGATTAAACTTAGATGAGGCTTAGAAGCAATGAGCCATACAATTGAAGGAGTTGGATGAGATCAGGCAAGATGCCATCCAACGAACAATATTAGTCCAAAACCAGAGGATCAAGTGGCATGAAAAGTTTATTAAGAAGAAACACTTCCAACCTGGTGATTGGGCTCTGTTGTTTGATTCCCAATTTAAAACCTTAAAAGGAAAACTCACCACCTGGTGGTTGGGTCCTTAGGAGGTAGTCACTGTATATGACAATGGAGCTGTGAAAATCAAAACAATTGACGATGGCCAAGTCTCCTTTGTAGTAAATGGACACCGAACTCAAATTTTATCATAAGCCCATTTCCAAAGAGAATTTTCTACAGGTCATGTCAACTGACAAGACATTGGCCTTAGTAGATGGGGAAGTTCCCCCTTGTTCTTGAAATTTTCCTGAATTTTCTATTGTATATATGTAAATAATTTTGAATTTTGTTGTTAAGAAATTCTAGAGATTTCTATAGGTATTTATTTCACCAGGAGTAGACAGCTTCAAGGAAATATAAAAGAAGGATTTTCTTCAAAACATTTGTTACGCTTGAATTTTGTTGTCTGCTAAGAATCAAATGAATATTGACTTTCTATAATTAGCCATATTTTTGCATAAAAATTTCATTTTCTTAAGGCATTCTAAAAAGCAGTTGCTCTTGAAAATCTTCACCACTGTATAAGGAAGTGATACCATAACCATCAAGCTTATAGGTCGCTCGTACAGTTTTCCCAAAAAAACCTAACTAAGTGAGTAAAGTATATTTATTAAAGAGTAACAAGGAGGTCTGATTAGCGGTTAGTCATGGAAACATCACAATAAATACAAAATAAGAAAGTAAGTTGAGCCTAGAGATACCTTTCTATTCTTTCTCAATGGTACCATCCACTACACAGTAAATAACTTGATTCTATCATATCTTTAGATAGGCCACGTCCGCTTAAGTACACCTTACATTAGGAAAATCACTAAGGAATATAACATAAATTCATCCTCTAACATAAATACCATCCCAATTGAAAAAAAAGAAAAAGAAATTGTTTTCAGAGCTGTCCCCCCATATTCTTGCATAAAGCAATCTTATACTAAAATATTAAAATATGGAGGGCCAGTCTCTAAGGGTGTAAGAGGCTAACCCGCTAGGATACTGAATAGGTCTTCTGTCAATGGGTACTGGCCTGTGGTATGACTAGGAAAACTCGTCGGGCTACTAAACAATATTGCTGGCAACAGGGCATTCTACCTAGCAAGGATGGCAATCTGACCAAAAAAAAAACAATAAATTTAAACTTGTCCTGATGTACGACATTACTTTCAGACAAAGCTAACATGAAGTATGTATGATTAAGCTAAGGTTAATGAACTCCATAAACTTTCCATTGGGAACTATCTCTAACACTATCTTGAAACTTTCATATTTGATGGGAAGACAACGCGCGTAGGGTCTCTTACCTTTGAGGTATCAGAGGAATCCATTGATGTAGCCACGAAGCTTCCAAGAGTGGGAGATAGATGGTTTAAAAACCATCAGCTGATGTTCTCAAGCTATAACAAGGTTTTTAAACCCGAATGCCAAAACATCTCAGGAGAAAAAGGATACTCCAAGGAGTGGATAAAAGAGGAATTAATCAACCCTCTGATAGTCATCACCAGGTTGATCACATGTGAAGGTAGATATTCCACCTTTAAAGCCTGTCATTTCATATTGTTAGCTCATTTTCAGTTCAATAAACCTTTGAACTTTCCCTTTTACTTTCTAAAGAGCTTGGAGAAGATGTCCTCTCAAGTGAGGAAGAACGTAACCAACCCCCACAACAATCTCTTCCACCATTGCCTGATCAAACTCCTTGTTCTAGTTGAATTAGAAAAATAGGGGCAAACTTGGGATGCATTCATTTATCAATTTTCAAACCCTCACTTTACAATCAAGACCAACAAAAAGACACTTGGCCTAAGGATTGTTTCTACATCCAAACCCCACTCTCCGAAAACTCCAAACCCTACTACACAAGCCATTTCTCTACCGAGAAAAAAATCTAAGAAGCTTGTTGAAACCTCTGCATCCTCATCGGGTAAAAAGATCAAGAAGCCCATTGCTAGTCTCCATATGCCTTCAATATATCTTGATCCTACACCCAAAAAGGTACAAGAAGTGATTCAACAAGAATTTCCTACAGTTCCCACAAATAGGAGAGGTGCTAATCGATTAAATAGAGGGCACTTTCAAAAAAGTACATGGAGCACAAGAGGAAAACCATATGTAAAACTCCTGACTATTTCAGACCCTATCCAAGTATCCTCCAACCTCGAGAGTTCTCACAAAAGACTTAGGGAAGTATCTCCAGACGAATTGGAGCCTCAAAGAAAGACAAAATATGAACCTACTTCTCCTCATCAAACCCCTATTACTCCTACTCCGTTGATACCTACTCCATATCCTAAGAATGATGGACTGGCCACATCTTTCATAACTGATCTTGCTCCAACCATTGAGAATCTATAGAAAGATAATTTTCAGCTGTTGCAACAGTTGGAATATAGGAAGACAATGGACACACATCTTCACCATGATAATGTAGTCCTCCAAGAAAAGGTGAATTCCCTTCAAAAGTTGGTTGACAAGATGACCAAATCCAATTACAACCTCAGAGAACAATTGAAGCAACACAAGAGGCATAAGTCAAAATCTTCACGTCAAGAAGGAGAAGCTTGTAAAGCTGATCCTCCTCAACAAGCTTATTAATGAGGGGAAATTTATTTTTGTTTGCAGTGGGACCTGTAAAATCTTAGGTGTGGGGGTAATATTGGGCTCGTGATATGAATGATTTTATGACATTAATTAGATCTTTTTGTCGAATTTGTATATGTGTTTTCCTGTTTTGAAGAAGTTTTTGAAGAGATTTTGTGTCAAATCTCTATGATCTACACCAGGAATGCATAATTCATGTTTTGCGATGATTTTGAGTTTAAATCAACATGTTTTTATGATCTCAAGAAAATAATTTGCATTTTGTATGTCACAAGGAAAAATCACAATTTGTTTTTTCTTCCGGCACTCCATTCGGTACTCCATCCGGCACTCCGTCCTGCACCAAAACCATGGGGGATTTGGCGGTTAGCTTATCGACGACCAACGATGGGAGAATCAGAGACATGGGTTTTTCTCGTGCTCGTGGCCTCCAACTACTGAACTCTTGACAAATCAATTTGGCTTGTTATGTTGGGTGATTATTGACTTGAGTCATTTCTAGAAGCCACCGACAGTTAGGGCATCTTAAATGAAATTTACTATTTTTAGAGAGGATCGAACCTTCCAGTGGTTGACCTCTCAGCTTGTACAACTTATAAATACCACCTCAGTGGTCAGACAATTGTTAAGAAGTTAATAAATAGAGAGTTAGAGAGAAAGACAATTTTTAGCTCTATTTTGCTATTGTTATTTTGCCAAGACTGTGTAAAAATTAAGTTTTTAGTTTTAATGGTGAATTCGTGCAGTTGAAGTTCGTGGTTTTCATNGCATCAACAGTCTGGGTAACTATCCTATGAATTTTCTTGTGAATTGAGTTAGCATAGATGTCTCTTTATTTCATTTTCTGTATATGAATTGTCATTTTGCTTGTTTATTATATAAATTGTTGTTTATGATTTAATTGGTTTAATTTAGTTTTGTAGGTTAATATGAAGGATCTTGTTAATATGCAACGACTTTTTAGTTAGTAGAAGCAAGCTTGCAAGCTTAGATACTAACCGTGTGTGTAGCTAGATGATAAATTAAGTTTTCTTTATGCTGAAATAGATGATAAAAACATAGTTTAAAACAAAGTTTTAATTCATGATTTCTTTGACAGGGCTTCGGTGGATGGATAGTGTTAGTTTTAGTTTTTATTTGTAGATTGCTTATCTAATTGTTGTTTAGTTTTTCTCATTTAGTTGATAGTTAGTTTGTTCATTTCATTTATTTTCATATGTTGAAATAGTGTTTAATTTCTGTTTATGAGTATTTCTTCCCTTTTGCAATTCGAATTATTAAATAGGATTAGTCTAGTTTATTTCATGCAATTTCTTTCTTAGATCTAGATTGCCATTTCAATTCATAGTCAATTATTGAGTTTAGTGTAGTATGAACTTGCTTCATTAGTATAGAATGCAATTGAATTTACTAGCATAGTAAATTTATACTATTAATGGTTAATGCATGATTGAATAATCACATGGATATGCAGGACAATTGATGTTGTTTTCATAATGGCTAAGTTCTCACTGGATTTCCTAATTCACACTTTTCACTTTGTTGTCGAAGTCAATATCGAGTTTATCCCTCTTGAATTATCGTTCATTGTTAAGTGCCATCGTGATATCATAAGACACCGGAGACATAACCATCAACACTATATTTGAGTTTTTCTTGCTTTCATAGGTTAGACAATAGTTTCTTGCTTTCATAGATTAGAAGATAGTTTCATAGATTAAGGATTATTTGTTAATTCCTCTTGCTTTCAATTCAATAGATTTTCTTTCATAAATTAGAAATAGTTGTGAAGTTTGATTTAAGAATAGAGTTCACTTGCCTCTTAGATTAGTTAGTTGCTTATTGAGTAATATTAATTAGTTTACTTGTTGTAGAAGTTATCATAGGTTAGTTAGTTGTTTACTTTCTTGTTTACTTACTTTAATAGAGTAGTTTCTTACTTGTCTATTTTTTCTTTGATAGGGTAGTTGCTTGTCTATTTTCCTTCTTTGATTGGATAGTTGCTTATTGAATTTGAGTAGGTTAATTAAAGTAGTTTGTTGTTGTTATTGCTTTCGATAGTTTTCTTTGCTTATTGTTATGATTGAACTAGTTTGCTTTGAGTAGGGTTTTCATTTTCTTTCCTAGAACTATCCATCGATCCTTTGTTCAAAGGTTATTTATGGTACATAGTTTGAGTTTCTTAGTAGGGTTTGATCATTAGTAGTCTTTGCTTGAATAGAGTAGCGCTTAGATAACTACTTCCTTAGTTAGACTATACTACTACCAACCCTTCTACCTTGGCATATATATTGCTACAACTCTAAGTTTACTTACACCGGGTTGATAATTTAATTGAGGGGGTTTAGTGTGTTTTTAGTACACATAGAACACCCATCAGTGGAAAAGGAAGAAAGAAGAACCAAAGACAAAAGAATGTGGGGTGAATGTGGGCTTGCAATGTATGCTCAAGACAAATGAAGTCAATGGTTCATTGATAGTGGATGTTCAAAACACATGACACAAGATTATAATAAATTTATCACCCTAAATGAAGAAAAGGGAGGCAATGTTACTTTTGGGGATAATGCTTCTACAAGGATAGTTGGAAAAGGTACCATTAATCTTGATAATGGAAATATTAAAACATAAAATGTCTTGTATGTTGTAGGGTTAAAAAAAAATATTATGAGTGTCAAACAAAACCTTGAGAAATGAATATGTTCTCGATGAAGTCAAAAGGGAAAAGTTTTGTATGTGAAAAGTAAATGAAAGTTGGTTATGCCATAGAAGGATGGGTCATATAAACCTTGACAATATAGTAAAACTCAACAAGACACAAGCAGTAAGAGATATTCCAAGGATCTCAAAACCTACCGAAACTATTTGCAAGCCATGTCATTAAATGGAAGCACAATCTCAGGGGGAGCAACCTTTTTCATTAATGTCAAAGGGAGAGAAGTTGCAGACAGAGGAATAAATTGTAGACATGGGGAGTATTATAAAATTGACTAAGGATTTCCATCAATGACAAAGGGGGATATTGTTGGAAATATTATTTCCATTGATGTCAAAGACAGGGGGAGACTACAAATGTCCAAGATAAATATTGCAAGGTCGATATTGTTGGAAATATTGTTTTTATATTTTTGACGCTTAGTTTCGATACCCTATATTTGAAGGAATTTTTACTCAGAATACCTAGCTCAAATGGAAGCATAATATATATGGTTGAAAATTTTATTTCGAGACCTTTCTAGAAGTATATGGCATTCCCTCTAACTCCATAGGAATGAGGAGATATGAAATATTCTCTTAGGTTGGCCTAGCCAGAAAGTACAGGTCATCCCAACCAAATTTACAAGTCGGCCCCATAAGTGAATGTAGAAACACTATAAATACAAGATAGATGTGTTCATTTGAAGAAAATTATCCAAGAAAGTACTAGTGCCCAGAAGAAATTTGAGGTGCACAAGAGGAGCTGGGGAATATTATTGGGGTCCAAAGGTGCACAAGAGGATTTTTCTTGGATTTTTAAGGGTGCGATATGAAGTACTAAGGTCTATGATGTTGAAAACTTCATTGTTTTCAGTTTACAATGTTGCATTCTAGAATTATATTACGGGAATGATGCTATGAGGTTTGTTAGGGAATGAAGGCTAAATCTGACTAGGTTTTGAAGCTATGTATGGGGTATGAAGAAAATAGAGGTGCTTGAGAATGAAAGTTAAGGGTATGATGATATTTTGAAATGCATGAGGTATGAAGCATGTAGGTGAAGTCAAAATTACTCTTTGTATGAATATCCTAGATTGGTACCTATACAGGTCTTGTTGAGTTGGTGCTCAAATGAGGATATTGGTGTCTCCAGTAGGTTGGTGCCTACACAATATCTTGTTGAGTAGGTGCTCAACTGAAGAGATTGGTGTCTTTTAGTAGATTGGTGCCTATACAATATCTTGTTGAGTTGGTGTTCAACCAAAGATATTGGTGTCTCCAGTAGGTTGGTTCCTACAAGACTTGTAACAATAGGTTGGTTCCTACAAACATTTATAAAGATAAGTTTTTGTGGTTTTCTCCCACAAGGGTTTCGAAATTAAACTCTATGTACTGTGATTTGAGTTTACATGCATTTACTATTTTAAAGCTAATGAAAGATTGATTTATTCTCATTTAAAGTAAAAAGTATCTTATACTGATTCACCCCCTCTCTCATTATACACATAGGTTCAACATGTACATGTGAATTATTATTCCTCCTATTTACCATGGAAATACCTTATATATATTAGTGGAGGAGGCTAGGAGAGGCTTCTAAATATCTAGAAATTAGTGAACTCGACTAGATTGAGAGTTCCCAAGCTCTTTCCACGAGATAACCAACTCATCTAGCACTGCTCTCCTTAGAATTATCCAATTATAGAAGGGTACAGAGGCAGTCGTGGGCCAACAGTAATGCAGTTAGTGACCAGTCGTTGGTTGCAAAGTTTTTCAATAATGACCAGTCATTCCCTATCAGTGGGTTAAGTAGTGATCATCCTAAAAAATCACTGAAACCAAGGCAAAAGAGTGTGTGTCGACATAGCATCATCAATGTGTCCTTCATGAGATCCTAGGGTGGAAAATAAGGCTGTAAAAAATGCCCCATAATTTGTGAGGTTAGAAGAGGAATGGATGGCCTAACCAAATTACAATAATGGTCACCAATGTGAGGCAACGTGAGGAGGGAGAAAAGATATAAATAATACAAGGAGTACCTGCAATCAGACATCAAGTGTATATACATCATTACTGAGGTAGGAATACCCATGCTCGAAAGAGATACAAAGCATGGTTTCCAACAAAATACACTACGGATCCATGAAGTGAAATGCAAGACCATGGCCAAGAAAAAGTACACAGTGGATCCATGTCATAAAAAAGATCATATCCATGAGAAAATACAATGTGGATCTATGTCATAGTATATATTAGGAAGACATTGATAACCATTGAGAGTGCCCATGTAGTCTTCAAAGTACTCATATAGTAGTGATATACTCCATCACAACTTAGGAGGGGTAGCATGAATGAGTGATGTGGCCCCAAACTCCAATGGTACAATTCTAAAAATATGAATAGATGAGATGATGTTGAGCATGGTAGAAACCATTTTATTTCCATTCATTGAGGTATATCATTAATATATGTGAGGCAACCCACCAAAAATGAAAATGGACCCCAAGGAACCTATTACAATCTAGAGAGTGTGAATAGATGATCTGATGTTGAACACTCGTAGAATCAATCGATCAGGGGTCAATGATGTAAATCCACTGTCGATTGTGGGGATTCCTACCACCGAGGACTACAAGATACAAGGTACTAGTTTTTTTCTAGATCCCTCTCCTAGATAATATGTCGAAGTTGATAAGAATATATACATTGAAGGAGGTCCTTAATGTATCCCCCATCAATCGAGATGAAACATATAGTGAGAGATGATGTGAAGAGATGGAATCACAAAGTCCAACTAACATAGGGATGGGCAGCATGGGTGGTCAACACGACAACTGATGGATAACTCAGGTTCAAGTTCCCTTGAACATATAGAATGACATAATGATGACATGGTAGCAAGACTCAAAAACATCACTAATATAGTGCAACACACATGAGGCATTGAAGCACTCTCTATAATGACTAGAATAGTAACTAGTTGGAGAAGTAAATGTGACTCATATGAATGGTGTATGTCTCCTAGGAAAGCTATACCCAATTGTAAGAGAATGATTCAAACATGAGAAATGTTGAAGGGAAACACGACTGAAGCTGCCACTTTTATGAATACAGATCAATGGTAAAAAAAACCCACTATTTTTTGTGTTTTGAGTGTCTCCTTCATGGTTTAACGAGAGAAAAAGAGAGATAAGAGTGTGCTTGATAGTGTCTTTTTCGTTCAATTTTTATGATCCCAAAAAAGAGTTAAAACTATACTTGTGTGGTGTCTTTTTCATGTTTTAATGAGCAGAAAAAAGAGTTAAAATTTTGCTCGTCTGGTACCTTTTTCATGGTTTAAATATCATGAAAAAGAGGTAAAAATAAGCTCATTTGGAGAGAAAAAGTGGCTTAATATATAGCATGCTTATACATTTCAAACACATGGAACTGACCTAAGAAAAATGAATGCAGACCGGTACTAGAAAGTGAGGTCCACTCTTAGCAGTCGTTCTCTCCATGGGTAGATGGTCACAAAATTGAGGCCAAATAATGAAAGTGGCAAGTGGTCAAGTGTTACTACAATGGCAGTATGCGTGATCAAGGTAAATACCAGTGCAACAAAAAGTAGCATGACTTGAGCAAAAAATTCAGAAGGGATCATAAAGTAACATAAAATGACAGAAAGCCCCTAATAATATAGCCAAAATATAGATTAAGAGGGAAGAATGAGGCTCAAATTTGAGTCATGGCAGGTATAAAGGAGGGCTCTTGGGCCTATGATAAATAATTGCATGGGCACCAGGTGGCAATCAAGGTGCTAACTAGGGCGCCCATGAAGGGTAAGCACTATTGTGCAAGTTACAATGTTAAAAAAAAAAGTGGTTAATGTCACAACATGATGGGGTCAACCTAACTCTTTTTTATGGAAGAGCAGATGGTTAATAATGAAAAATGATGTCACATGGAAGAACCTATCTCTATATTCCATTTTGGGACATGTGCTTCAAGTTTATTAGATGTCACCATATGTGTGAAAAAATGTCCCTTTAGTCCTATTGAGAAGTGAAACCTAGACTCCCTGGGTCAAACTTGGATAAAAAACCTCATAAAACAATCAATAATGCTCTAAAAATTAAATAACTTGAAACCACTTAATTGGTGTGTGTTGGCACAAGGGGAAGACCTAGGGTTCAACGCTTCCACAACGCACCACCAAAACCCTAACTACTGGCCCTTTTGGCAACACCTGTGAAGCAGATGAAGTCTCACCCAAGGTAGAGGCAAGGGGGGTTGTAGGACTCAAGTGTCTACAACCTAACTAGGACACAGATCTGTGATTATAACACCTTAGCATAGTATTTATCCAATAACATGCATTAGTTCATACATCCATTCACATCGTAGATTAAACCCTAGATATGGACTCTGTGTGGTAATAATGAGATCTAATACTCCAAGCACCTAGCATAAGCTCATAACTAGCATTCATTCACATCATACGCACTAAGCATTCATAGATCTATCTACCATACATCAAGACTAGTGCACTAAGAAAATAAACACCATGAACAACATTGCACAAAGAACATCAACACATGACATACATGGTTCACCCTAGTGTGGGGCTACGTCCACCAACTCTTCTTCTTCTTTATTAGTGTTCTTCAATCTTCTTACAGGAACAGAGCCACAGAGCTTACTCCGCACTGGACATGTGATCTGCGCATTGCACACTAGATCCACCTTCATCAAAATCAGGTCACAACATAAAGCCTTACACAGTCTGTACACAAAGCACTTACAAAACACTTGCACTTAGCTCTGAAAGTCTCAACACATCCTTGCAAAAAGCCAACTAGCCATGCACTAAGCCGATCAATGAATAGTAACTCACTAACTTAAGCCATTCTAATTCTTACATTCTTAGCCACTTATTTATACATTACAAAAAGGGGCCTAAGCATGGGTAAACCCATGGGCTGACATTCCATACCCATTACATAAACCCTAAAATCCCCAAAATCCCGCAAAAAGGGTGAGATCCCACGATCTTCACTTTGCCTGGGTACTCCGTCTTCGACCATCCTGTTGAAGTCCCAAAAATGGTCAAACATGACCAATGTTTCCTCAAAACCTGTTCAAGTGCCAACAAGACCCCAACACTCACCCGTGACTCGTCCTGAGTCACTCTGATTTGGGAAACTCTACTTTGAAGGCCTCAAGCTTAGCTCGAGCTGTCTCGACTTATTGCTTCGCCATAGATATGTGCTCGATGAACTCCTGTAGTAATTTCTCGGTGAAAAGTCCTTGCATGCGTTGTTCCACTTTCACAACCACCTGTTCCAACTGTGATCCTTGTCCCTCGATTTCTTCAAAAAGTGTGCAAGCTTCATCCTGGACTGGCTGGAGTCTTTGTGCCACCTCCATAACTCTGCTTTGGATAACAGTGACCTGTTGTTGAACTGTGCACTGCTCTTGTGACCTCTTCATCTTCTCCACTACAGTAAGAAGCTTCAGTTGTGCTTGTATCATCGACGCCTATTGCTTCAACTACTGGAGTTGTGCCTCCAATCTCCTCAGCTCTGGGTCTTCTGCAAGGCGCTCATAGGTATGTGCACTTCGTTCACTTAGTTTCTTACATTCTGTGGCCAATGCCCTGATTCTTTCTACTGCTCTCCTGGAATTTTCTTCTCTTTGATCTCGTACTTCCTACAGAGTGTTAGGCACTGCTTGAAGTTCTAGCTCTGCTACTCTTGCTTGGAGCTGCTGACTGAATTGATCAAGCTTCCCCACTTGGCTCTTGACTATTTCTTCTTCCATTTGTTCCAAGATCAACACGGAGAGAAGTGATCTATTCACTGCCTCTCTAATCCCAATCTTCTCTGCGAGTAGTTGGTCTTTCTCTTTCTGGATTTTCTCTTTGTCCTCTTCGAACTTCTCCCTAATGTCATCTTTCTCTTGCTGCGCAAACCAAAGTTTCTCTAAGGCCTCCTCCTTTTCTTTCTTTAAGGCCTCTGTGGCCTGCTCCTTTTCTTCATGGACCTAACAAAGTAGAGTCTCTATTTCATCTACTAATATGCGCAATTTGGTGGGATCATCCCCCAATTCTACATTCTCTGTTGAAGGTGGCGTAGTGGACACTGCGCGGCTCGACTAGAGAACTTCCTGGATGTTTTTCAGTTCTTTCTCGATCCTGTCATACATTATTTATTGCTTGGATTCATGTCTCTGTAAGATATCCTCTGAGTCATATTCAATAGCTATGATGATGAGATGGATATCATCCACTGTGAGCACATTCTGCGACTAAGGCTTAGTGGCTCGGGATTTCTTCCGCGCTGAGGGTTTCTGTGGGGAACCCTTCCTTTTCTTTGATGTCTCGACCTCTGTAAGGGGATACTTTGGTGTTGTTACTTCTCCCTTTTCTTGTTTGTATTCTTCCCCTTTCTCCTTTCGGTTTAATTCATGGCCTCCTCCTTTTGCATGTGAATCAGACGCAGTTTCCTCCGATGCGTTGTCTTTTTCCTCACTGTCTATGTCGTAAATTTCCTCCTTTTTATTCTTCTTTCCACTGCCCTGTCCATCATGTTCAACCTGTGTGACTAATGAGATTCCAATGATATCGGGGTTGGAGAGTTATGTATCTTATACTGGTACAAGGAATTCAACTGACCATTCCTTGGTTATCTCCTCCATATCTTCCTCAGTCAATTTGTAGTAAGCCTACAACTCCTCCTTGCTTTCGTCCCCGTGCGCGGTGATATATATGAAGTGTCGATCTGCACAGAACTTCACGAGTGGCCTAAATTGATGGAGTGTATTCGACGTCATTCAGGGGAAGGATTCAATGGTCCGCTTTAGTTGTAGGTAGCAGTTGTGGAAGATAGTGTTCGACTACCACTGCCTCACCATATCACTTGAATACCATAAGGTGGTGAACCTCATTGCCAGTGGTTCTGATGGCTCGACTTCTGGGAATGTTGCTCCCTCTGGCACCTCCCAAGCGAAAAATGTAATAAGAATCAACAACCAACTGAAGTGGAATGCATAACCTTGGTTCTGCGCTTCACAACAGTCCTTCTCCAACTCATTGACAAGGTAGCTCACCCAGTTCATCTGCATCCCTTCGACGCACTTCCCTGCAAGGTCGACTACGAATCCTGTTACTTGCGTAGGGCAGTTCTTTCTGACGAGCTTGCTTGCTATCAGTTGAAAAGGTAGGCACATTGCACCATCTTGGATGGAAGCTACCTTGTAGCCTCGCTTCCCCTTCTCCACATCACCATACGCCTCCTTGATGCGCTGTGCCACAGAGCGATATGACATTTTTTCCTGGGTAGAATTTTTGAGGGTCTGATCCCTGCATGCTTAGTCTAGTAATGAGGTGGATCAACGTCAGATCCACAGTGATGCGCCTATCCAACCGTAGATACCCGCGATGGTAGCATGACAAGAGGAGTTTAACGCACATGTTAACCTCCTGATGTCTACCAAAGTGTGGGATATTCATCACATTTAATATAGTTGATCTCTCAATATCCTTGATCCATGAATGGGGAACTATCCTGGGATTCTTCCAAGTCATCTTCATCAGGTAGTGATGTAGTGAGAGCATCAGATAATTCTTCCTGTTGCTGAGGTTGAAATGATTTATCTTGAGAGCTAGGATTAGTCTCAACTGCGGTCCTACTGCGCGTATCCCTTTTGGGAGGTACGCAGTGATGAGTGTGTACTCAAAATATCTTGGTATGATGTCACGACTAATCGTGCCAGCCAAAGGCACGATGTAGTAAGGAAAGACCAACGAGATCTACTTTGCGTTCGCCAGATCATCGCGATGCTTGCTTCTTTTCTCCGTCGCAGTTCAGAATGGCCCAGATCGACATCCAGTCGAGGGGGATGCTTGAAATCCTCTCGTCGATGAGGCTTGTACTCTTGCAGACATAACTTTCTCATCCATAAGGTCTATTAATATCTCTTCCACAGACTTCTCTACCATGCTACATTCTCTTGACATACACACTCGTGGTCAAATAACTCGAGTAGGTGAACAGATACTCAAGATAATTAGACGGATGGCGAGGTCTAGATAGTACAACACGGTGTGTGATCACTTCTCTATTAGCTCAAATATCTCATTTTGGAAAAAGTGGTCCCGGTGCAACATTCGACGGAATAAATAAACAACATCGTAACGGATTCCTCCAATGGGTCGAACTACCTTAATCCATCCATTATGGCGTGGTCTCAACAGTCTCATCGTGATATTTCCAGAAATAACTGTGTTTCTAACCGTTTTGGAGCGTCATTCTAATGGTCGGGATTCCTCCAACGATCATATAGCTTCGTTGTGGGTGCCATTCTGCGTTGTTCTTCTATTCTGGTGATGTTCAAGTTCTGCAAGACTCCCTTCTGCGAAGTCTTCTCTGGAGATTCCTGTAGTTTTTCTAATTTTTCTTTCTTACTACTGAGCTTTCTGGCCTTCTTTCCTGTGATCTAAGTCCCTAGATTCCTCTTCCCATTCTCACTCTTATCTTCCCTTAGCGTAGTAACTTCGCACTGCTGAGGGTATTTCAAAGGGTTCGAGTGTAATACCTCTTCTCTTACTGTTTCCGGGTTGGATGCTCTTTTCTTTTGCATGGATAGGTTTTTTAAGTCTTTCTGCGTTCTTCCAACTTCAACAGCTAATTCTCTGGTCGTCTGTCGCTTCGACTTATCCTTTTGTTCTTCTATTAATTGTGTTATTTTCCTAGCCATGAAGTCCCTTAATTCTTACTTTTTCTGTTCTGTAGCTTCCTCCTCTGCTTTCCTTCGGATATGATTTTTCTCAATCCAAGTTTTTCCTAACAAAAGTTTAAAAGGGGTATTGTTCTCAAAAAACTTAATGACTTAAAATTATTCTTTGATCGATGCTCCATGCGCCATCATAGGTACATTAGTAACTCTTCCACATAGGGTTATCATCTTTACTTTAAACAATCTTATCCTTCCCAATGAAGGAATCGTAGTAGGATTTCCCAAAATTTCCCAAGTACTTTCTGGCATAAGATTCACATGTCTTTCCTCATCTAATACACAATCTATGTCTAAGTCTCCTATTCTTGTTTCTATGCACTACTTCTCTTTTAAGATCTCTGGTAAACTGATGTCTCTTTGATTATTCAGGGTTTCTTTCAACTGTAATAACATATATTCCGATTCATTCTGGTTTTCTAACATATCCTTAGTTTCTTGAACTTCTTCATGTTTTTCTTGTCTCATGTTCATCTTTTCAACTTTAGCAAACATTCTAGGGCAATCCAAAACCTCATGATCAACAACTTTACAACAAAGACAAATAGGACCTATACTAGGGAATTCCTTAGCAAAATGTCCTGCTCTTCTGCAGCTATAACATAGTGTTAATCCTCTCTTTATTTTGAATGATCCCCCACCTTTTTTGTACTGTGCACTAGGATCACAGTGATGGACCTGCAATCTGCACAAATTCTTTCTAGGATCATGCATCCACTTGTTAGTCCAAAAATTCTTTCTATGCCTAGGAATAACATATCTTTCACTATCTCTATCAAATTTATTCAGATCAAATCTTCTTTCTTCTAACCGTGCCCTAGTTTCCAGACTAAGACCAAATCTATCAAACATACCTAGATTCATACTTTCGAAGAAAGAATTTCCACTTATCTTACCTTTAATAGAGCACAAAGCTTTAATATATTACCTCTTTTCTTTAGATCAAACTTCTCTTTTAGCACATAAATTCACAAGTCAATTAGAATATTGTGCACTACAGCGACAGATCTACGCACACAAATTTTTCTTTTCTTCCGTTCCCACCAATCACAGTTTTAGGTCCTGACAACAGAACCATTTGTTGGCACAAGGGGTAGAACCAAGGTTTAACGCTTCCATAATGCACCAAAAAAACCCTAACTATCGGCCCTTTCAATAACACCTGCGAATTAGATGAAGTCTCACCCGAGGTAGAGGCAGGGGGGGTTGTAGGAATCAAGTGTTTACAACCTAGCTGGGACACATATATGTGATTATAACACCTTAACAAAGTATTTAGCGAATAACATGCATTATTTCATACATCCATTCACATCGCAGGTTAAACCCTAGATATAGACTCTGCGCGGTAATAATAAGATCTAATACTCTAAGCACCTAACATAAGCTTAGATCTAGCATTCATTCATATCATGAGCACTAAGAATTCATAGATCTATCTACCATACATCAAGACTAGTTCACTAAGAAAATAAACACCATGAACAACATTGCACAAAGCACATCAACATAGGATATACATGGTTCACCCCAGTGTGGGGCTACGTCCACCAACTCTTCCTCTTATTTATTAGTCTTCTTCAATATTCTTACAGGCACAGAGCCACAGATCTTACTTCGCACTGGAAAGGTGATCTACGCACTGTACACTAGATCCACCTTCCTCAAAATTAGGTCACAACACAAAGCCTTACACATTCTTCGCACAAAGCACTTACAAAACACTTGGACTTAGCTCTACAAGTCTCAACACATCCTTGCACAAAGCCAACTAGCCATGCACTAAGCTGATCAATGACTAGTAACTCACTAACTTAAGCCATTCAACTTCTTACATTCTTAGCGACTTATTTATACATTACAAAAATGGGCCTAAGCATGGGTAAACCCATGGGTCGACATCCCATACCCATTACATAAACCCTAAAAGCCCAAAAATCCCGCAAAAAGGGCGAGATCTCGCGATCTCCACTTCGCCTGGGTGCTTCGTATTCGACCAGCCTGTTGAAGTCCCAAAATGGTCAAACATGAATAGTGTTTCCTCAAAACTTGGTCAAGGGCCAACAATGTTGGAGTGTGAAAAGGATTTTTTATGCACCAAAGTGGGTAAAACAAAAACTCACCATGGTAAAAAACTTCATTTTCACATTTATCGATTGAGAAACTAGAAGAGTTTGGTGAAAACCCTCCTCCAAGATAAATCTTCCAGATATGATTTTGAAAGATTCACCAATCCAAATTCAAAACCGTTAGTTCCAGGTAATTCTTGATTCCTTCCTCCATATTTTGATACATTTTTTTATTGCATTTCACTGGTTGATTTTTTCTTAAGTGATCCCAATTCATCTAGACCTACGTGGTCACAGGTAAATAGAGGGATCATTGGTGACCAATCGATAGCTATATATGGCCTAACCCATGACCAATCACTCTAGTGTGAAAAGTTTAAGCATGACCATCGAGGGGAATGTCAGATCTAGAGGCTATGCTCAACAATTTTCTCATTTCAACTTATGGGTTTTGTTGTTGGCATTTTGCAAGATATTTTGAAAACATGATTGATTGGAAAGAAAGATATCATGAGGTTTATGACTTGATGGCCATGGGTGATCAAAAAAATTTGGCCTCTTTACAAGACTATGGACTGCTAAAGTTTTTTCATTGCTAGAACACACAGTCCCAACCGCGTCTCTTGTATATGTTGGTGAAATACTGGCAAAATAAATAGAAATGTTTTAATGTCGAAGGAAAACAACTGCATATGAAAGTAGAGGACATCTACTTCCTTATGGGGTTGTCATAGCGAGGGGCCCCATTAGTGTTTTCAATAGGTCCATCTAGATCAAAGAGGTCCATTATGGATTACATTGAGTATTGTTGTGGAGGGTCTAGGTGAACAGGAAACAAGCTCCCCATCCTAGATGTCACATATATTCCATTGAAGACAATTATTTTTATGATCATTCGGGTGGCAAGATCGATAGTGCCACAATTGGTGTCCAAAGGGCATATTGAGCATGCTCTAGCATGCTTAAGTCGAGAGTTTTTAACTAGTGTTCAGGACTGTTGGTCAACATGAAAGACCAATTGAATAAATGTGAGACAGAGAAGAAAAAGACATTCAGGTATGGGAGGATCTTGGTAAAATTCTTCTTAGAGAGAATCCCAATCATGCCACCACAAGTGATCATCCCTGAGATAGGGCCAAGTGAGCCCAAGATGTTGCGATGGATAGACCACATTGTACGAGTTACTGGAGGCGGAGTGGAGAAATACTATGATAATTTATGGGAATGATGGTGGAGACAACAAATCGTAGATGTGGAGGATTTTCCATATGAGGGGACTAACTTCCACAATGAACCAGAGCTCGCACTCCCCCCTGGAGAACAATGGGGACCACTTGGTAAGATTTGAAAACGATTTTTGGAATTTTCAATTTTATAATGTTTTTTTAGGTTTTTAAATATGTATTTTTTGTGGTGAAATATAAATAACCAAATTTGTGTGTTGACATAGATGTGGGATCAGAGAAACCAATATGATGGGGTTGAGCCCATCATAGGAGTAGCGATGAGGAGTCATCATAGGAAGAGATAGGAGATGACGCCAAGGATATCTGTGAGGTGTGGAGAAACCTGGAGGGCCTTACCATGTGAGTGCCCCTGATACGAATGGATGAGATTCCACCATACCTTTAGCGCCATACCATGGGAGTGTATCACCCATTCCTATGATTGCTCACGAAAGTTACCTAGGAAATGGTATGATACCACGAAACACATGCTCGATATGACTAGATGACAATCTTCCCCATTTTGTACTATGGCTATCTATTTAGCCAATCAACAGATGTTGTATCGATATGGGTCGTGGAGCCCAATTTTGTATATTGCATCATTTTTGGGAGGATGTAACCACACTCTTCGATACACACATGCATGCACACACATGATTGTTTTGGTTGCTACCCATGTATATGTACATGCATGCTTTACAAATTCTTAATTAATGTGACAAATTCCACTCTAATACATTATTAGCTAATGAATCAACAAATGTATTACATCTCTAGAATATGTTGACAAAAAATGAAATCAAAGTACCTCTCAAGAATATGAACCCTCAGATAATTTTGAAGCAATGCAAGACTTTAGAAAAGATACACATGATTCAACAAAGATACCACTAACTAGGAGTCCAACCTAAAAACTAACTTTCGAATGTTGAGAGCAATGGCCTCAGACAAGAGCTTAATGATTGCACTATACTCTGCATTTTTATTGGTTGTAGGACCAAGGTAAATACCCCCTGAACTAACCAGTTCATTGGTGGGAGAGAAAATCACCCAAGCAACGAAAGCAATGTTTTGGGTACTATGGATAACACTATATGTGAATCCTGCATAGGTAGAGGTGGATGATGACATATGAAAATCAAGCATGGAGCATGATAAGTGTCAAAATGAGACAAGATACACATATCCAATGAAATCAAACCGCTCCAAAAAATTAAAAATACATTATGTAAAAATCATCATGTGGCCACATGGCCTAAGAATAATATTTTTTAAGGTAGATCCTGTTGCGAGGCTTTGGAAGAGGATTCCCATCACAATCAACCAAATTATAGGCCCCTTTACGCAAGATTCATTTAACGATGTAAGGACCATGCCAAAGAGGGTCAAACTTACCTGATCTTAATGTATCGTGGTCTTGGTTGTAGACCAACATCGAATCTCCCTCTGCAAAGACACAAGTTTGAACCAACTTGTCATATTGGGATTTTACGCACTTCATAGGAGTCTCATTGATCCAGGGGATAAAATTTTGCTCAAAAATTAAAAGTGCTCGGAATCACTTCAAATCAAACGAGAGAATAGGCCTCATCGTTATGAACCCAACACAACTTTTTTGGGTTCAAACGGATGTCGGGAGCGAGAGATATCGCGTTCTGTTCAAAATGACAAACATGCAAAAAAAGGGATGCTGACTGTACAGTCTGTACAGTTCGTACGGATGTTGACGTGGCAGTCCGTATGACATGTGGTAGGGCTGAGTGGTAGACAGTTGGCAGATGTGGACGAATGATATTGCGACATGTGGCAGTATTTGGTTGGTTGTACGGTGCCACATGGCCCAGTCATGGGCTTCCACGTGGCACCTTGTTATTGGTTGCTTGTATAAAATTTATTTGGAGTCCACCCGATTTGACCCCGTGACCTCCACTCACATGTATAGCCTTTGCAAAGTATGCGTTGCCAACGTACCCCACCATATTCCCTATTATATATATGGTTTCACATAAATTTAAGTTTGAGTTGTTGTGTGTTGGCGCCGGGGTCCGGGCTAGGGCTTAGCCCCAGCCCCCAGACGCATATATTGTTGTCATATGACCATATGTTATACCATATGCGTGTGTGATTTGAATTTGGTTCAAACGATTATGCAAACCAATGCCTGCCACTTGTCACGACCATACTTTCTCTTAAATTTTTAGCCCCGATTTGCGTTTGCGCATGGTCACATGGGCCACATGACCTCAGCCTTAGCGGTTAGGGGCTAGGGGCGCCCATAACCATCCTACAGTTCACATCGTTTGTGCGGTTGCGCCCGGTGCTGAGTTTTAATGCTTAAATGTGCGTGGGGGCTAGGTTGAGCCAACAAGGGTGCAATTTGTCGATCTAGAGACAACAAGTTTGAAGGGGAACTTCCAGGAAGCCTATCTTCTTCAATTTTTGGCCAAACGAGGTGCCGAAAAAGCCCAGCTAGGGGTTTTTGGACGTTCTGGATCCATTGGATCCATCTATTTGGAATTTTGAGCATTGTAAAGAACAATTTTGAGCACTTTGAGAAAATAATACAAAATATCCATTGGAAGCTGGACCAGGAGATGTAGCCCAAGAGAGGGGTGAACTCCTTTATCATTTGTTGTGTTATGTGTTTTATGTTCACTGTTTATTGTTGTTGTTTATATGCATCTTGAATGAGTAATTTCTATAAAAGTTGTGTTGCAAATTTGATCCATTTTCATTTTAACACATGAATTAAATCTTGCAAATAATTTCAAGAATACAAGTCTTCTTCATTTTTAGATCAAGTTGGTATGAGAGCATAGGTTTTTGAAGACTTGATTATTTGCAAGTGTTTTGTTTTTTGATGCTCACAAGGTTGAAACTCACAAGAGGAGAAGGTCAACTTGTAGAGCCAAGTTCTCATCCTTCAAGGAGGAATCTTATATCATCACCGCAAGTTTCAAGGAGGCATTCACCAAGTATGGCTCATGAAGAGAGTCATGAA
>ML783557.1:705418-813400 GCA_009831015.1 Picea engelmannii | reverse complement strand
GCACTCTTCAACTCAAACATCGCCATTTGAAGCATGTTTTGGCTATTTGCCCAAATCTCCTTTAGATTTTATCTTTGGGAAGGATATTTCTATTGATGGTCAATATGACATTGATAGGGCATAAAAGTTCATTGAACAAATTCCGTCGATACATCAAATGGTGCAAGAGAAGTTGGAAAAGAGTCAAGCCAAGTACAAGACGAGACATGAAAAGCATCGTGTTGATCACAGTTTCCAAGTTGGAGATGAATTTTGGATTTACATTAGTAAGGAGAGGCTTAAAGGAGAAGGTAAAAACTTGAATCCAATTCGATATGGTCCTTTTAAGATTATTGACAAGATTGGTAACAATGATTTCCATTTAGATTTGCCTCCTTATATGCAAATGTATGCAGTTGTTAATGTTGAGAATTTGAAATTGTATGAGCCTCCTTTGATTGATGATCAAGGAGAGCATGTTTAGATTCCTTCTATAGATGATTTCTCCCTAGAATATCTTACATAACTACACGAAGACACAATCCTTGACAGGAGAATGAGAACTTCAAAACAAGGAAATGTGGAGTATCTTCGAGTTGGTCTTAAAGGTACAAATCCAAGAAAAGCCAAGTGGATTGAGGTTGGAAAGGTGAGGGAGATATACCCTCATCTTCAGATAGACTGAAAATAGTCTTTTGGAGGTCCAAAAGCTTTCCAATGGGGAGGTGTGATCTAGGGGATCAAATTTTGTCAAAAATTCAAAGTGCTCGGAATTGTTTCAAATTGAACGGGAGCATAGGCCTCATTGTTATGAACCCAACGCAACTCATTTGGGTTCAAATGGATGTCAGGAGCGAGAGATATCACATTCTGTTCAAAATGACAAACAAACAAAAAAAGGGATGTTGACTGTACAGTCCGTACGAATGTTGATGTGGCAGTCCGTACGACACGTGGCAGGGCTGAGTGGAAGAAAGTTGGTAGATGTGGATGAATGATATTGTGACACATGGTGGTATTTGGTTGGTTGTACGGTGCCACGTGGCCTAGTCATGGGTTTCCACGTGGCATCCTGATATTGGTTTCTTGTATAAAATTTATTTGGAGTCCACCGTATTCGACCCCGTGACCTCCATCCACATGTATAGCCTTTGCAAAGTCTATGCTGCCAACGTGACCCACCATATTCCTTATTATATATATGGTTTCACATAAATTTAAGTTTGAGTTGTTGTGTGTTGACGCGAGGGTCCGGGCTGGGGCTTAGCCCCAACCCTCGAACGCATATATTGTTGTCATGTGACCATATGTTATACCATATGCGCACGCAATTTGAATTCGGTTCAAACGGTTATGCAAACCAATGCCCGCCACTTGTCACGACCACACTTGCTCTTAAAGTTTTAGCCCCGTTTTGCATTTGCGCGTTGTCACATGGGCCAGATGACCTCGGCCTTGGCGGTTAGGGGCTAGTTGCGCCCATAACCATCCTATAGTTTGCACCATTTGTGCGGTTGCGCCCGATGCTGAGTTTTAACGCTTAAATGTGCATGGGGGCTAGGTTGAGCCAACAAGGGTGCAATTTTTCGATCCAAAGACAGCAAGTTTGAAGGGGAACTTCCAGGAAGCCCATCTTCTTGAATTTTTGGCCAAACGAGGTGCCAAAAAAGCCCAGCTAGGGGTTTTTGGATGTTTTGGAGCCATTGGAGCCATCTATTTGGAATTTTGAGCATTGTAAAGCACATTTTTGAGCACTTTGAGCAAATAATACAAAAGATCCATTGGAAGCTGGACCAGGAGATGTAGCCCAAGAGAGGGGTGAACTCCTTTATCATTTGTTATGTTATGTGTTTTATGTTCATTGTTTATTGTTGTTGTTTATATGAATCTTGAATGAGTAATTTCTATAAAAGTTGTGTTGCAAATTTGATCCATTTTCATTGTAACACATGAATTAAATCTTGCAAATAATTTCAAGAATACAAGTCTTCTTCATTTTTAGATCACTCATTGGCCAATCCAGCAACACGGTGGTTTTCATCAAGTCAGAACAAATACAAGAGATGTCATTATTTAGTAGAGGTGTTAGGAATGACTTTGAAAAATAACTTCAAAGGTAGGATTTCACATTCAATTGGTAGGACCGCCTCTAGATCATAAACAAGTTGGAATGGTGCAAGCCCACTAGAAATATTGGCTAAGGTTCGGTAGGCCCATGATGTTGAAAATAGCATAAGGTTCCAGTTAGTCTTGTGTTTCCATAGCATCCTATGGATCATGGTTTTTAGGACATGATTGATGGCTTCAACTTGGCCATTAGCCTAAGAATAGTAGGGTGTTGAGTTGTCATGACGAAAACCTAACTCGACGACTAGTTCGGTCATCATCTTGTTAAAATGAGACCCATTGTTATAGGAGAATCCCCCTGTGGACAAGTGGATTCCCTCTTGGGATATAGACTCCTAAGACCAAGACAGAAAGAGTGCTAACATTGGTCACTAACATCCTTTTAAATCTAGTTAAACTAATGTATAGAGAAGAGGAAGAAAGGGGTACCTTTTTAATGATGTTCATCCTTGCACAGTCCAAGTTGAGATTTGATCCCCAAGCTCCTCAATAAGTCATGCAAAACAAACAAAGACAGAACAAGTTTTGCTATTCTACTAAGATTAGCTTGAAACTAGATCTATCTAATAGAGACAAGTTCATGTAGATCATGTAGAATAAACACAACCTTGAAAGAAACAGGCCAAACACATATGTGTATTAATGAGAACAATAGAGAATACTTACAGACCTTTGATGAAGGTGCAACAACCTCTCCCATCTCTCCTTGTCTAGACCCTTTGCTCAAATGATCCACCATTAAAATGAATATGCTTTACTGGTTATCTCCCTTATGAGATCATAAGTTTGATGCCTCTAAACTACCATGTCTTTCACCATGAGAATGCCTCCTTATATAATCTTGGAGAGACACAACCACCTTAGAGATTATTGGGATAGGTTGAGGATATTTCTCCATCAGTTGTGGATCCTCCCTAAGATCCAACCTTGACCTCAGATTCAAATCCAACTGATTTCCAGGATAAGGGGGATCTTCCCCTGATTTTCTCAACAACATAACGCTCCTCTCAAACATGTCAGTGCTCCCCCAAAAGGGTACACATAGTGTTGCAAAGCTCCCCCAAAGAGGGTTAGGGAGCATTGGCGCTCCCTAATAGTGGGTAGAGGAGTGCTACCCAAAATTTCATCAAAAATGTTTGGCGCTCCCCTAGAAGGGTGTCCAGAGTGCCACAATGTTCCCCCAAAAGGGGTCAGGGAGCACTAGCAGTCCCTGATAGTGGATAGGGGAGAGTTGCCTTCCAAAAATCATTTTTAAATGGTTTATTCCATGGAAAAGATTTTGTACTCTTAATCAAATGTTTTCTCCTTCTTAAACTAGTCTTTGAATGTGTCTTAAGTGTCCCTGTGATGTCGTTAGAGACATGACATAGGAAAGATGGCAGTATGATTTTTGCGACACTTGTGAAACTTGTGGCCAAAATGCAACACTTGCGACACTATTCATGATGACAATAGGTCATCATCGTAATGAGTAATTTTGATGTGTAATAGATTGCCCCCAAAGTGCGAAGTTAGAAGACAGGAACTGATGACTAAAGTACGTTGTAGACTTTTTCGAGCAAGGGTATGGAATTAGAGAACCTGGAATAAGCTACACATAATCATCAAAAAAATATTATGACATGTTTCAAACCCAAGGTAGGCATACCTATGCTTGAGTGATAAAGACTTTCAAGGTATGGCCGCTATAAAATACATTGCAGATCCATAATTATATTGACAAAAAGGTATAGCCACTGAAGATACAATGTGGATCTATACTCCTATGACCTGAACAAATCGTATAGATGAAGAATACACAGTGGATCTACGAGTCGACAAGACATATCCACGAACAATACAAAGTGGATCTATGTAACAATATATGTGTCAATGTTCAAAAGAAACTTCGTCGCAACATGGGAAAAGTACATATAAGAGTGATGAATCAACCCAGGGTCTTCTTACCGATCCCAATGGAGTATGAGTCTAACCAAGTGGATAGATATCCTGATGTTGAACATGGTAGAAACCACTTGATTACCGATCAATGAGGTAAACTGTTAACAAGTGCAAGGGAAATCACCATTGATGTCAATGATTCCCAAGGTACCCTAGTACATTCCAGCAAATGTGAATAGATGAGATGAAGTCAAACATCTATGGAATCATTCGATCAGAGGTCAATGATGTAAACCCACTGCGGACACGAGGAGGCCTACCCTTGAGGCATGGAAGTCCCAAGGTACTAACTGGTTTCTAAGTCTAGTTTCTGAATAATGTGCTGAAGTCGACAGGAACATAATCGTCAAAGGAGGGCCTTGATGTATCGCCCATCAACAACACAAAACGATCACAAAGATGTAAATTGGTATATCAAATGAACATGGACTGACACGGGTATTGAAACAGGATATTTGTGATGGTTGACTCTCAAGACAGATACTTCCCTTGAACACTGAGGCACAACATCAGAAACATGACATGGACCAAAACATGATGATGCAATGGATACTGTGACTTTCGTTGGGTGACCCAAAAAAGTAAAGAAACTCAGAGGATTGGTTCAACGGATTAAAATGTATGCAAATACAAAGTGTCGTGTTCAAGGGCGACCGTAAGAGTGACCTGTAATGTTCCCAAAAACTGCTTGGCTTGCTTCCTTTAATTTTTCTCCCGTCCATATAGACGAGTACCTCTTTTTTATTTAATGAGATTGAGGAGGGTAACACATGCTCGATATAACTCACCTTTGGTAAGTCCCTCTTCCTTTATTTAACGAACTTGAAGAAGTAAGGGTTCAGTCCCATATGCGCCCTTCAATGTATGATTGTTTAACGAGTCCAAAGAAGGTAAACTCAATGATTTTTCATATTTAGAGAGTCTGAAAAGAACTTAAAGACGACTTCAGTGTTGTCCTTTTTCATAATTTTAGTCTCGCGAGGATGAAAAATAGATAAACTGCCACTCGAAAGATGCCCTTTCAAACCTTTTAACGAGTGTGAAAGGAAGCAATATCACTCAACAATCTTTTCATGTTTAGAGAGTTTGAAAAGACCTTAAAGATGACTCCAGGGGGTTCCTTTTTCGCATATCCATGCGATCCCGAAAAAGTGATAAAAGTATACTCGGTTACATTCTCATGTTTTTTCAAACATGAGAAGGAACTAAGACCATGCTCGGTATGCCCCTATCTTGAAAAGCTAGTGGCTTAACTCCATAATGATCATCAAAGGCTGGAGACATGCCCCCCAAGCTTTAATTCATTCACCGACTTTGAGGTTGTCACCAATTTCTGTACTAGATGGAGAAAAAGGATAAGGGTGGATGAAATGAAGGTTCAAATACGAGACCTAACGAAAGAATCAACTCAACATCTACGAGATCTATTGAAAGATTCGACCTGACGGGAGAGGTGACTATTTCATTTTTTAACGAGCTTGACACAGGAAAATAACTATGCTCAAGGCTCCGGGTTGAATCCCCAGATTTCTATTTCATTTTTTAACGAGCTTGCTACAGAGAGGAAAACTATGCTCAATACTTTTGTTTCATTTTTTAACGATCTTTCCATAGAGAAGAGAAACTATGCTCATGAATATGCTTTACTGGTTATCTCCCTTATGAGATCATAAGTTTGATGCCTCTAAACTTCCATGTCTTTCACCATGGGAAGGCCTCCTTATATAATCTTGGAGATACCCAACCACCTTAGAGATTCTTGGGATAGGTTGAGGATCTTTCTCCATCAGTTGTGGATCCTCCCTAAGATCCATCCTTGAACTCAGACTCGAATTCAATTGATTTCCAAGATAAGGGGGATATTCCCTTGATTTTCTCAACAACATAACTCTCCCCTCAAATAGGACAACGCTCCCCTCAAACAGGACAACGCTCCCCCAAAAGGTTACATAGAGCGTTGAAACTCTCCCCTAAAGAGGGTTAGGTAGTGCTAGCGCTCCCTGATAGTGGGTAAGGGAGTGTTGCCCAAAATTTCCTAAAAAATGAATGGTTCTCCCCCAGAAGGGTATCCAAAGTGCTACAACACTCCCCCAAAGGAGGTCAGGGAGCGCTAACACTCCCTGACAGTGGGTAAGGGAGCGTTGCCTTCCAAAAATCATTTTTAAGTGCTTTTTTCCACAGAAAATGCTCTTTACTCCTCATCAGATGACTTATCCTTCTTAAACTAGTCTTTGAAGGTGTCTTAAGTGTCCTTATGATGTCATTAGAGACACGACATGGGAAATATGACAGTATGATGTTTGCGACACTTGTGACAACTTATGGATAAAATGTGACACTTGCGACATTGGTAATGATGACACTAGGCCATCATCGTAATGAGTAATTTTGATGTGTAACAGATTGCCCCCTAAAGTGCGAAGTTAGAAGACGAAAACTGATAACTAAAGTAATTTGTAGAATTTTTTGAGCAAGGGTATGGACTCAGAGAACCTAGAAGAAGATATACACAACCATCAAACAAATATTATGACATGTTTCAAACCCAAGGCAGGCATACCTATGCTTGAGTGATAAAGACTTTCAAGGTATGGCCACCATAAAATACATTGCGGATCCATAATTATATTGACAAAAAGGTATAGCCACTAAAGATACAATGTGGATCTATACTCCTATGACCTGAATTGATCATAGCCATGAAGAATACACAGTGGATCTACGAGACAACAAGACATAGCCACGACCAATAGAAAGTGGATCTATGTAACATTATATGTGTCAATGTTCAAAAGAAACTTCGTCACAATCCTGGGAAAAGTACATATAATAGTGATGACTCAACCCAGGGTCTTCTTACCGACTCCGATGTAGTACGAATATAACCATGTGAATAGATGTCCTGATGTCAAACATGGTAGAAACCACTTGATTATCGGTCAATGAGGTAAACTGTTAACAAGTGTGAGGAAAATCACCATTGATGTCAATGATTCCCAAGGTACTCTAGTACATTCCAACGAATGTGAATGGATGAGTTGAAGTTGAAAATCTGTGGAATCATCCGATCAGAGGTCAATGATGTAAACCCATTGTCGGATGCAAGGCGGCTTGCCATTGAGGCATGCAGGTCCCAAGGTACTAACTGGTTTCTAAGTCTAGTTCCCAGATAATGTGCTGAAGTCGACAGGAACAGACTCGCCGAAAGAGGGCCTTGATGTATCCTCCATCAATGACATGAAATTGACACAGAGATGTAATTGGTGGATCAAAAGAACATGGACTAACACGAGTGTTGAAACATAAATTTTTGATGGTTGACTCTTGAGGCGGATACTTCCCTTGAACACTGAGGCACGACATCAAAAACATGACATGGAACAAAACACGATAATGCAGTGGATACTGTGACTTTCTTCGGGTGACCCAAAGGAGTAAGAAAACTTAGAGGATTGGTTCAATACAGAGGTTAAGCAGATTAAAATGTGTGCAAAGACAAAGTGTTGTGTTCAAGAGTGATTGTAAGAGTTACTGGTAAAGTTTTCAAAAACTGTTTGGCTTTCTTCCTTCAATTTCCCCCCCATATAGATAGATGAGTACCTCTTTTTGATTTAATGAGATTGATGATGGTAACACATGCTCGATATAACTCACCTTTGGTAAGTCCCTCTTCCTTTATTTAACAAATTGGAAGAAGTAAGGGTTCGGTCCCATATGGGTCCTTCAATGTATGATTGTTTAACGAGTCCTGAGAAGGTAAACTCAGTGATTTTTCATGTTTAGAGAGTCTAAAAAGAACTTAAAGACAACTCCAGGGTTGTCATTTTTTGTAATTTTAGTCTTGCGAGGCCGAAAAAGAGATAAACTACCACTCTCAAGATTCCCTTTCAAACCTTTTAACGAGTGTGAAAAGAAGCAAGATCACTCAACAATCTTTTCATGTTTATAGAGTCTGAAAAGAGCATAAAGATGACTCCAGGGGGTTCCTTTTTTGTGTATCCATGCGATTCCAAAAAAGAGATAAAAGTTTACTCGGTTTCGTTCTCATGTTTTTTACGAGAACAAGAAATAACAAATACTAAGCTCGATACTCTGCCCCCAACTTGAAAGATAGTGGCTTAACTCCAAAATGATCATCAAAGACTGGAGACATACCCCCCCAAGATTCAATTCATTCATCGACTTTGAGTTTGTCACCAATTTCTGTACTAGATGGAGAAAAAGGGTAAGGGTGGATGAAATGAAGTTTCAAATACGAGACCTAATGTTGTGCTACTTATATGATTAGTATAATGAACTCATTAATTATCAATCCGGTATTCGTAATCAATAGAGTTACAAGACACTAGTAAGAAAGGTAATTCTAATGTCATGAGTATAGAACTATTCTAGATTATGCATGATGGAAACAAAGCAAACTAGCAAACCAAAACACACTTTGGTTGTCTTTTACAGAGAGGCTATCTACTCCATTATGGCACATGCAAGTATGAGATGGAGTTCTTTTGACAGATCAACTCTGCTGTTTGAACCAGAAAGCTAACTATGCAATCACACTTCTGAAAGGGAAATCACACATCAATCATTAAGACATAACATGTGTAGTTCTATACTGAGTATGCTGTGGTTCACAATGTGTTGTTGTGAACTTCACTAGTTCTCCTTCAAATATGTCTGACTACTGTTGCCAACATTCATGTCCATGCAACAAAATCAAATTCATAAAAACAGAAACATAGCATATGCAAAACATAGTAAGTAAATATCTCTAAGAAATCATATAATCGAAACCCTAAATTGAACTATACTGCTATCATCTGAAAGGATCAAAGCTTCAACTAGTCTAACATTTATACTATTGAAATCGACTACTAACACTAATCTATAAGGATGCTGACCTTTGTTGGGCGGTGGGCCCTTGTTTCTTTAACAGGTTAGCGACTAGAGTCTACAGTAAGCTTGCTTTCAATCCACACATTACTCTTACTCAAACTTCAAAACATAGAATTAAACTATGCTAACAACTCAACTCACATTTATTCATAAACGATCAAGACATGGAGATAAATGACGTCCTTCTATTAAACTTCAACTCAGAATATTTTCTACAATATGTAACACTGCTTCACATGTTGTATTATGCTAACTCTCTACCACCTCCACCATCCTTTCCATGACTATTTAAACAGTCTTAGTCGTGAAACACAAGGAGGTGAAATCGTTAGCAGATCAGTCAATTGTCAAATTTATATATTCGGTTACATATTTTAAGCTTCATCCTCATGACACAAAGTGTATGAGGATGAAGCAATAAACAAACTATCTTAACATAGCCTTTCTAGAGATTTGATGATTCAGTAAACATCCAACAATTATCTTGGGCACGATCTGGAGATAAACTTAGTATATTCTGCTTCCTGTATTGGTACCGGATTGCGACAGGTGAGATTTGGTAAATGGTACCGGATCTGAATAACACACAAGTGGTTGGTACAGGACTAGAACAGTCTGCGGCCGTTGGTACCGGATCGCGATAGTGAATGGTTCGGTACTGGATCTGAATGGAAGGTGCGCTTGGTACCAGATTCAGATAGTGGCAATCTGGCGCATAAGTATCGGATGACTGAGCTGATACAGAAATGCTAGACTCATATAGAGGTCAAAGGTTACACGTGGCAATTTAAAACATTAGTACATGAAACATTTAGTCTCCTAGCTCAGTAAACCACAAAATGCATGAATTCAATTATACTTTACCTTATGACCTCATCAATGGATAATGGTTGTGTTCTTTGTCATTTATCCAAGATTAGGTAGGCCAAAAAGGTATAAATGAGGAGTATAATAGGGTAGTGGGGATGTCAATTTAGAGGCTCAACACCTAACGAAAGACTGGACTTGACATCTATGAGATCTAACGAAAGACTCGACCTGATATGAGAGGTGACTATTTCATTTTTTAACGAGCTTGTCACGGGAAAAGAACTATGCTCAAGGCTCCGGTTTGAATCCCCAGATTTATGTTTCATTTTGTAATGAGCTTGCTACAGAGAGGAAAACTATGCTCAAGACTTTTGTTTCATTTTTTAATGAGATTTCCACAGAGAAGAGAAACTATGCTTGTATCTTCTATTTCATTTTTTAACGAGCTTGCAACAGAGAAGAGAAACTATGCTCATGACCTCTGTTTAATTTTTTAATGAGCTTTCCATAGAGAATAGAAACCATGCTCGTGGCCTCTTCTTGATCATGGATTCCAAGAGGATAACGCTCTGGAAGGACACCATGTCAAGGGACAAAACTCGGTCATGGCTTCCAAGATATCTTCACTGGATGGAAGAAGAATGATCTAGAAGGAACACATGCCGAGGGCCAGGACAGGGGTAAGGATATCAGGCTCCAATAGCCCTACTGAAGAGATCACCATGTCAACTACTAGATCCAAGTCATGTGAAGTTGAAGTCATGGGAGATAACACCACATAATTGACATGTGGAAGGGGTCATACCCACTGCATATAAGACCCGTTTAGGGAGGCCATTGGGTTGATGGTAAAGTCAGGGCCAATGAACGAAAGTTGATCAATACTCACCATTATTCCATCGTGAGGGAAATATATAAACACATTAGGAATGTCCCGACCACAAACCTGTACTGTAATATTGAAAGGAATGTGAGAGGGAAGATAAGGTCCAATTAGCACACCGAATTAAAAAAGGATAGCCTCATTACTTGGAGGGGTTTTCGCATGAGAAGAAGGAATTCCCCCCGACACGGTACATCCTGTATCAACGAGAAAAATGTGGGCATAATCAGGTTTACTCTCTAGCGGGAGAGTCAGATCGATGGATAACGACATCAAATCGATCACTTGGGTTTCATTCTCCAAGGGGATAATGGGGTCGATAGGTGGAAATGAATCAACCGCTTGGATTGCACTCTCTAACGGGAGAGCGAGATTGACCGAAGATGGGATCAGATCAACCACTTTATCAATTGGTTCAACTAAGGACGTGACCATATTGACAACATGATCAACCAGACTGACCGATGAAGAGACCGAAGCAACCATTTTGGCACTCGTCAGAGGAGGAGTGTGATTGACCATGTTGGCACTCTTTAGATGAAGGGTGGGACTGACCAATGACGGGACTGGATTAGTCACTTGGGTTTCACTTTTTAGATGAAAAGTGGGGCTGATAGATGATGGTACTGGATCAACTAATTTGGTTAGTGGTTCAACCGAGGATGAAACTAGATTGACCACCGGATCAACCAGACTGACCGAGGATGGAACCAGATTGACCATTCCATCAAATAATGATGGGTTGGGGGAAATATTACGATAACTAGTTTGAAGTTGAAGCTTTTCCAAAAGAGAATAAGCCTCATCCATACAGGGACAAAGGTGAGAATAATGATCACCTTTGCATAACATACAAGGAAACTTGACAGTTGTCTTCTTCTTACCAACCTTAATATCACTAGTTGATGGGGTGTCACTAGCATGTCTAGCAGAGGTCGATGATGTGGAGAACCACATTTATAATACCTTGGGAAGACCAGAGAAATCCCTCATAAAATGGTCACCCTTACAAAGACTGCAAGGGAATTTGGGTTTAAGATTCTTCGGTTTAATCTTGTTGACCTCATCAAAATTCCCAGTACTATTAACAATAGTTGGTTTCTTGGATCCAACATCTGATATGGTTGGAGGCTTGGTCCCTTTCTGGTTATTCTTCTTATTCTCTTTCCATTTCTTCTTCTTATTATCAACCTGGCTACTTGCTTTAGAGCTTTCACTAGGCGAAGAAGGAGAAATGGAAGGAGACCCGACGAGCGAAGAAGGAGAAAGGTCGACATGAGGTTGATGTGTGAGTGGTGTGATTACATCTGAAGCACCTGCATTCAAGATCACTGGAGTGGAAAACAACCATACTGGTAACCCAATTGTGAGACCTGGAAGGCTCAAAGTAGCGATGTAAGGAGGACCAACGTTTTCGTAAAAAGGAAAAATAAAGGGTTCCTCTGGAAAATGGGTTCCTTTATTGGTCATTCTGGGAACTGACGCCCTAAAAATAAAGATCCAACCTAGATTATTCTAGGGAGAACAAACAACGCACGCTAAAAATCTAGTAAGTAAGAAAGCAAACAAAACCTTCTCACAATGAGCACACTAGTTGGTGATGAAATCCAACGTCGCGGTAACAAAGTAAGTAGGGGATGAGATAGAGCGGGTGGAAAAGTTATGTTGACGACCTTCTTAACAGACTTACACCCTAGTGAAATCTCCCTCACATAATCATGGGTATACCCTCCAAGGTGCCTGAGTGATTTTGGCCAATGTAGATTCCAGGTACTGTGAAGACTTGCCTCTCCACAGTCACCTTATGTAAAGACCCTAAAGAGATAGGCCACTAAGGTTACCAACTACAACAATGATGCCTGGGGGAATAGTCGATAGTTTGATCCACGCGCAAGGGCAGGGTATCTAGCCTAAAATCAACTTGAAAGGCTTCCACTCATCATTGTGGGTATACCTTCAAGAGACCCCCATAATACACGCAATCTCTACACCAAGACCAACAAAGCAGGGTGAGTAACTTTGCCAGTCTTAATGTGACCTCAGGTTTTACCCTTGTATGAGAAGGGATTCCCAGGACAAAATGTAGCAATTGGATTTCACCTCTCCCTAACACAAGATTCCATGTTTGTTTGAATCTTTGGAAAGTTATCTTTCACACCTATTCCAAATCCCTACAACTAATCTAATGTAGGTTTTCTACCAGAAAATATAAAAATGTCTAATCAATTTTTAGTTTAGCGCTTTATTTTTAAGGATGTTGTTACTCAAAAGGAAAATGGCATGGAAAATATGGTGTTTTGACCTACTCGAAAGTTATGCAAAGAGATGAATATGCAATCTTTTCATTTCGATGAAATATATGCTACGAGAAGCAGAAAACATTCATCATTCCAGATGCATAATGTCCCAAAATGCAAAAAAACATGCAATTTTGCTACTTCAAATGCAAGCTAATTTCACTACCCAAAAGAAAGAATGAATTTATCTTGTTTGTTTGATTATGATGTATACATAAATTAAATACAAAACCTTCAATGCTCCACTACTTTCAATCAGGAGAAAGATTCCTACGCAGATGCAAAAGACACGAAGCAAAAGGGCTAAAAACAAAGCATGCACACAAGGCAGTGAGGTATGAAAGAAAACAAGTAGAAAATTGTTATAACAAGAAATAACACCATAAAGGATTCTACAACCAATAAAGAATTAAATTAATACACTAAAATGCATAGAAGAATCCAAGAAATCATAGGGAGAAAGAGAAATCACTCAAAACTGTCCTGCCAAAAAAGAAGCTAGAAAAGGCAATTTCAGATTTCTGAAAAAGGTTTCAATATCCAATAAAGACAAGAGGGAGTGATAAGCATAAAAAACCAATCCAAAAAACTTCACAAACCAACCACAGACTCTGGGTAAAGAGCTCTGCAAAACAGGCTGCAAAAGACTGAGCAAAAAGAAGGCAAAAACTCTAAACAAAGAGACCAGCGCTCCCCCATAAGGGTGCATAGAGTGTTGCAACTCTCCCTAAGACACTGTAGGGGAGATTTGTATCTATGGTATTTCCTAGGGGGGGGCGTTTATGCCCCCAAAAACTCAGAAAAATAGCCAAAAAATTTGAAACAAATTCACCCAGAATGCATAAAAAATGGTGAAAATGCTAGTGAAGGTAGGAGAAGGCTAACCGATCATAAAAAAACAAACAAAGTGATATGAAAGGTGGTAAAAGGGAAAGGAAATACAATAGGAGTGTTTCTTCCCCGGTGGAGCCGCAAATTTCTATTACAGGAGAATCCCCTTGCGGACAAGTGGATTCCCTCTTGGGCTCTAGATTCCTAAGACCAAGACAAAAAGAGTGATAATGTTGGTCACTGACATCCTTTTAAATCTAGTTAAAATAATGTATAGAGAAGAGGAATAAAGGAGTACCATTTTAATGATGTTCATCCTTGCACAGTCCGAGTTGAGATTTGATCCCCAAGCTCCTCGATAAGTCCTGCAAAACAAACAAAGACAGAACAAGCTTCCTATTCTACTAAGATTAGTTTGAAACCAAATCTATCTAATAGAGACAAGTTCATGTAGAATAAACCCAACCTTGAAAGAAACAGGCCAAGAACATATGTATATTAATGAGAAAAATAGAGAATAATTACAGACCTTTGATGAAGGTGCAACAACCTCTCCCATCTCTCCTTGTCCATACCCTTTGCTCAAATGATCCACCATCAGAATGACTGTAACTTTCACTGATAAATCTCCCTTATGAGATCATAAGTTTGATGCCTCTAAAATCCATGTATTTCACCATGAGAAGGCCTCCTTATATAATCTTGGAGATACCCAACCACCTTATATAATCTTGGGATAGGTTGAGGATCTTTCTCCATCGGTTGTGGATCCTCCCTAAGATCCAGCCTTGACCTCATATTCGAATCCAATTGATTTCCAAGATAAGGGGGATCTTCCCCTGATTTTCTCAACAATATAATGCTCCCCTCAAACAGGCCATCGCTCCTCCAAAAGGGTACAAAGAGAGTTGCAACGCTCCCCCAAAGAGGGTTAAGGAGCATTGGTGCTCCCTGACAGTGGGTAGGGGAGTGCTGCCCAAAATTTCCTCAAAAATGCTTGGTGCTCCCCCAGAAGGGTGTCCAGAGTGCCACAACACTCCCCCAAAAGTGGTCAGGGAGCGCTAGCACTCCCTGACAGTGGGTAGGGGAGCGTTGCCTTCCAAAATTCATTTTTAAGTGGTTTATTCCATGGTAAAGGTTTTTTACTCTTAATCAAAAGTTTTCTCCTTCTTAAACCAGTCTTTGAAGGTGTCTTAAGTGTCCTTGTGATGTCGTTAGAGACACGACATAGGCAAGATGGCAGTATGATGTTTGCGACACTAGTCATGATGACAATAGGTCATCATCATAATGAGTAATTTTGATGTGTAACACCCATGTCTTGTCATAATAGTTCTAGGTACTCCGAACCAGGCAATGATATGATTTAATACGAACAAAGCAGTGTTGGTGCCATCATTAGAAAACATATGCAAGGCTTCGACCCACTTGGTGAAGTATTTAACGACCATGATAATGTAGCAATGGCCATTAACTGAGGTAGGATTACAAATCATGAATATCATGGGACAAAATTATCCAGTATGCAAGATCTTATGGCTAGTAGCTAACCCCATGACAATAGAGACTGTCATCGATAATAAGGTAGTATATATCATGATGGTGTATGTCTCGACACTCATCACCCGATAGTTGAGGATGGAAATGTTGGGTTTGGAAATACACTAGTACATATTTGTATTAGGGTTCAGTTGATCTAGATTTATGCAGGAACACAATGAAATACAAAAATACACATAAACACAGAGATGCACCAGAATTCAAACTTCATTTCATTAACAACAAATGACTGAAATATGCTTACAAACAGAAATAAAATAGCTCGGACGTTGGTAGCTTATCCATGAGAAGAGATGTGGCGGCTACTAGCCTCTGAACTCTATGTTACAATGAGGCTCGGAGGCCTATATATTATTGAGAAACAATGGAAAACCCTAAACATCCAAAAACATAACCCTAGGAGATGAAACACCAAAATATGGGCCCTGTCGGGGTAAATTGGTACATCGATTTCCTGGGGTCGTAACTTTGGCATACTATATCTGTTTGACACACATGATACATCGTTAGAAATATATATTCGAGGAATACACTGCTAATAGCGAATATCAAGTCCGGAACGGACTCATATTTTTCGGAGCATTGATGCCAAAAAAACGTCATTTAGGGCCTCAAAACAACTCTGAAAGTTTAGGACCCGAAAAACTGCTAAAAATAGTAAATTGTGCTACAATTAAGGAAACTGAAAAACTGAAAGAAACAATGGTGTGGATCCAAGTGGAATAGGCGGGTGGCCACCAATATCCACCTATATCATTCCTCCCCCCTTAGGAAGCAATGGTCTCCATTGCGTTGATTTCCTCCATAAGATGAGGAAACTTTTGTTGAACTTGGTCCCTGGTGAGCCACTTGGCTTGGTGAAGGAGTTGGCCTGCTTTGAAAACTCGATATAGATGGATCCTCTACTGGCAGTTGTTATTGATTTGTGTGTCCATAATATGATCAGTTGTGGATTGTTCCATGCAATCTGGTTTTAACTTTGTTGGTGTGAGTTGTTCTTCCATGTCGGATGTGTCCAGTAGAGGTGGAAAGTAGGGCTGAAGGCAGTCCACATTGAACACTGGGTGTAGACCAAGGAATGGTAGAATACTAAGCTCAAAGGAATTGTCCCTACAACCTTAGTGATGGTGTATGGCCCATATCAAAGAGGGAGAATCTTGTGGTAGGGTCCATCGAGGCGCTCCTTTTGCAAATGTAGCCACACTTTGTCGCCCACCTAGAAATTGTGTGGCACCTGATGTTGATCATGTCGCTGCTTGTACTTAGCATTGGCTCTGTCCAAGATTTCATGAACCTATTGGCAGATGTGTTGAATGCGCTCATTGAAGCTATTTTCCTTATCAGCCTCAGACTGGACATGGGATGCATCTGCCTAAGTAGCCGCAAATGGCATGGCTACGTCAATGGGACATAGTGGCTGGAATCCCAAGCCCACCTGAAAGGGGTTGTGGCTGGTTGAGTTATGGAGAGCCAGTTTGTAGCTGTGTTTTACATAGGGGAGGCTCTCATCCCATGTGAGTGGAAGCTTTGAGTTGTACATGCACATAATGTGTACAATCATCCGGTTGACGACCTCTGTCTCCCCATCAATTTGCGGATGGAAATTTGTGGACTTGGTGAGCTTGGTGTTCAACATCGACCAGAGGCTGGACCAAAGTGTACTGAGGAACTTGATGTCTCGATCTGAGATGATAGACTATGGGATCCCAAAGTGTACCCACACTCGTTCAAAGAAGAGTTTAGCAGTGGATTCTGTTGTGATATTCTTCATGCAGGCCATCATAATGGACATCTTCGAGAATCTATCGAAGACCACAAAAACACAATCATTTCCATGCTTATTAGAAGGAAGGCCCGACATGTAATCCATGGAGATGGATTTCCAAGGTCGACTAGGGGTAGGCAACAGAGTATAGAATGCTTTCTTCTTGATGGTCAGTTTGGAAATGGCGCAAGCAATGCAGGACTTGATGTACTTCCCGACATCTCATCGAAGGTTTGACTAATAGAAATACTTTTGCAGTACTGCCATGGTTTTCTCGACCCCAAAATCCCCAGCGAACCGACTGTAGTGTACCTCCCAAATCATCTTGGCATGCTTGCTTGAAGGAACAAAAAGGTATCCCAGGTGGCATAGCAGGGCATCCTGGAGGTGAAAATTAGGAACTTTCTTACCCTCCAAGAGTGTATTGTATGTGTGGCCGAATTTTGGATCACTTTTGTAGAGAAGCGACCAATTGGAAGTCTCGTGCCCACAAGAGTTGAGCACCGTGGTTAGCGCCATGATAGGTGGTCAGATGAGGCAGTCTGCAACATTATTGGTGCTTCCCTTCTTGTACTTAATGTTCAAATGAAACTGTTGCAAGTATGTTGACCACTTCTGATGGCGATCGTTCTACAACTTCCCTTGTGTATGTATGAACTACAAGGGTCAGTGGTCTGTGTAGAAAACTGTTTCCTTTCCCAAAATGTAATGCTTCCATTGTCGACAAGCCTACACAATGGAATACATCTCTTTGTCATAAGTGGGATACTTTTGGACTATGTCGGAAAGTGTCTCACTGTGATATTCCACTGGATGCCCCTGTTGAGTAAGGAATGCCCCAATAGGATATTTGGAGGCATATGTCTCGATCTCAAATGGTTGTTACAAGTTTGGTAATCTGAGCACTGGTGTAGAGCAGAGGCAATGATTCAAATCTTCAAAATCCTTCTATTGAGATTTAGACCAAAATAATTTTTCTTTCTCTCCTCCCTTGGTGACTTGACTCAAGGGCCAAGTGATATGAGAGAATCCCAGCATGAACCTGCGGTAGAAATTGGCAAGACCCAAAAAGTTGCGGAGCTCTATTAGGGTGTTTTGTGCTGGTCAATCCCGAATGACTTGGATCTTGGCTGGACCCACATGCACCCCCCTCTCATCAATAATGTATTCTAGATACTGAACCCGGTTCATGCCAAAAGTGCACTTCTCCAAATTGGCGCACAACTTGTGTTTTCACAGTGTTTGGAGGACCTGTCGGATGTAGTGGAGGTGCTCTTCCCAAGTCTGGTTGAAGATCAGAATGTCATCCAAGTACACCACTAAAAATGAGTTGGTGAATGGTCACAAGATGTCGTCCATTAATCTCATGAAGGTTGCAAGGGCATTAGTCAACCCGAAAGGCATGACCAACCATTCGAAAAGGCCCTCCTTGGGTTTGAAGGAAATCTTCCACACATCATAGGATTCGATTGGGACCTGGTGATACCCAGACTTCAAGTCGATCTTGCTGAAATATTTCGACCCCTTGAGTTGGTCCAGAAGGTCATCAATCCATGGGATCGAGTACCTTTTCCAGACAGTGATCTTGTTTAGTTCCCGATATTCAATGAAGAGTCTCCAAGTCCCATCCTTCTTCTGTACCAGCATGATCGGGCTCCCACAGGGCGATGAACTCGGCCATATGTGACATTTATGCAACAACTCCTGAATCTGCCTCTTGATTTTTTCATTCTCCATAACGAAGTGTCGATAGATTGGTCCATTGGGAAACGACACACGTCGGGTCATATCGATGGGGTGTTTGACCTGGCAGTGTAGAGGCACCCCTGCGGGGGTGGTGAAGATGTCCTTGTACTCCTCCACAACCTTATCCATATGTTGTTTTCGTGTAGAGGGGCCCTATCTAGAGGTCATGGCAACAATATTCTTCTTTCCCTAAGGGTGGATCATCAGGAAAATGTTTTTCCTGGTTTTGGCAATGAGCTTACTGCATTGTTTTGCAGTAACTAAAGAGATGGTTGTAGGCGATGCTATTTCCGGTATCCTGTACAACTTATTTTCCAAAGTAATAATAACAACACAAGGCTTGGCCTCATACACAACATGTCTCTTCCACAAGAATGGTTGACCTAATAATACATCAAAAACATCAAGAGGAGCAATGCCACATAATACCTCATCCGTGAAGGGCTAGATGTTGTAGGGAAGGTGACATTGCTGGCTTATGTGGAGGTATCATCCTTGGTGTAGCCACCTGATGATGTATGGTTGTGGGTGTGTTGTGGTTGGAAATCCCAGTCATTTCAAAACATCTACTTAGATGAGGTTCTTTTGGCTCCCGCTGTCGACAATGAACATCAACGGGGAACCCTTTAACCATATCTGGGAATGGAAGATATGCTCTCCCTCCTCTGGATATTCTGGTTCCTTCTTTTGTATATTTGTGGTGGAAATGGTGGCATTGGGATCCACATCGATAATCTGCTTCCCCCTGTCATTCTCCTTGTCAGGTTCTGATTCAGAGTCGGAGCCTGCATCCAATTCAGAAGCCTTCAACTCGACTACCAATGACTGCTTGGCTCGACACTTACTTGTGTTGTGAGTGGAGCTCTTATGGAACTCACACCACTTCCCGGTGTCCTTTTTTATCTCCATGGTGTTGTTATTTGCTTGCATATTTGGCGGGTTGTCCTGGGCCGCCCCACCTTGGCTTGGTCCTTTATTCGATGGTTTGGGGGTACCTTTCCCTTGCTTCTGATTTACAGACCCAAAGTCTCGCTTATTCTGTTTGAACTTCTACTCAATCTTGGTAGCATAGCAGTATGCCGCACTACGCGAGGAGATGTCAAGGAACTCCATTTCCTCCTGAATGTATCTATGAAGAAAATTGTGGTACTTTAACACCAAATGTTTCTCTTAATCTTTGATACCCAACTTTGTGGGTAGGGTATGAAACAGATTCGTCAGCTCATGCACATCTTGGTCCCTTTGCTGTCGCAACGTAGTCCATTGTATGTATTTGTCCTCATAGCTCCCCACGGGATAATATTGTTCCTTGATGGCATCTCAGAAAGAATTCCAAGTGGTTGAGACCAAGAATAGAGAGGGTTCCCCCTTGCTTTGTTGCTCCCAGTAGGTTTCCCACTAGTCCTTGGCATGGGGGGCAACTTTAAGGAGTGCAAAAATAATCCTTTCTCGATCAGAAAAGTCATGAACCGAGAAATATCCTTCTAATAGATTCAACCATCTATCTATGGCATCTGCATCTAATTGGCCCTCAAATATGGGAATGTCAAAGTTTACTTGTACTTTAAAAGGAGTGGCACCTGCAAAGTGGCTGCTAGATGTAGATTCTTTTCCAGTGGAAAGTCGTTGAAGGATCTGGGCAAAGTTGTCCATCATCAAGTTCCTTTGTTTCTCGAGGGCCTCCTCGAGCAATAATTTGATAGGATCTCCTTATCCCTCATCTTTATTTTCTCCCCCCATAGGCGATCGTCGAGGTTTGCAAGGCTGATCTTGCAATGGTTCAACAAGATCGAGCCCTAACTCCTTATACCCCGACCTCGTTGGGGACATGCAAAGAAGGATCGAAAAAGAGAAGACTGCTCTGATACAACTGATCTGGATTTATGCAGGAACACAATGAAATATAGAAATACACATAAAAACAAATATGCATCGGAGGTCAAACTTCATTTCATTAACAACAAATGACTGAAATATGCTTACAGACAAAAATAAAATAGCTTGGGCACTGGTAGCTTATCCCTGAGAAGAGATGTGGCGGCTAATCGCCTCTAAAATCTATGTTACAATGAGGCTCGAAGGCCTATATATTATTGAGAAACAATGGAAAACCCTAAACATCCAAAAACCTAACCCTAGGACATGAAACGCCAGAATATGGGCCCCGTCGGGGTAAATTGGTACATCAATTTCCCAGGGTTGTAACTTTGGCATACTATCTCCGTTTGACGCACATGATACATAGTTAGAAATATCTATCCGAGGAATACACTGTTGGAAAAAAATATCGAGTCTGGAATAGACTTATATTCGTTAGAGCATTGATGCCAAAAAAACATCGTTTAGGGCCTCAAAATGGCTCCGGAAGTTCAGGACCGGAAAAACTGCTAAAAATAGTAAATTGTTTAACAATTAAGGAAACTGAAAAACTGAAAGAAACAATGGTGTGGGTCCAAGTGGAATAGGCAGGTGGCCACCAATATCCACCTAGATCATCAGTTGAGTCAATGAGGAATAAAAACTCATCCAGGAAAGAGTCATTAACCATGGGTTCTTCATCGACTCAGGGAAGATCAGATATTAATTCAGTTAAAGCCAAATATTTCTTAGACTTGGAAGAAACAAACTCCAGGTCAAACTCTTGTAAGATAGCTATCCACTTCGATTACTTCCCCCCAATGATTTCACAACTCAATATGTGCTACATTGGGTTGGCATAAGAAACACCAGTGGTATGCTGCAAGAGTGTATAACGATGTAAACGTTGGACGACATGATCAACTTCCAAGACCAACTTTGATGCATGAGAGTATCTAAGCTCTGGACCATCAATTCCTTCTCTAAGATAGTAGATGGCATGTTATTTGTGTGCATTGTCCTCTTGGAAAAGCACCCTATCGATGGTGGACTCAATGGATACGAGATAGAGCAATAAATCCCGACCATAATCAATAGGGATAAATAAGGAAGCTGACATCAAGGCCTTCTTCAAGCCATCAAATGAACATTGGGATTGGTCATTGTAGACAAAATGTACACAAATTTTCTTCAATAAGTGCATAAAAACTTTATTTATCTCGACATAGTTGACAATGAATCTATGAAAAACTTTTTTTCTTCCCTTGCAATATTTCAGGATAGCTTATAGCGTGAGGACAAGATAAGTTGAAAATCACCTCAAACTTCAAGGGATCAACCGTGATCTCATACTTGGATACAATGAAACCTAGAAGACACCCAAAGACAACACAAAATATGCATTTATGTGGGTTCAAACAAATATTATAGAAATTGCATCGAGTGAAAATGGCCTGCAAGTAACCAAGATGATTTGTTTGTTGTTGGAATGAGCAACCAAATTTTCTAAGTATGCATATACAATATGTTTGATGTCGTGAAAGGCATATGACATTACCCACTGGATATTGGTACCATTGAGAATTATCAGGGGAAACAAAATTTGTAATATCATCCTCTAACCATTCCAAATTGGAAAGAAATGACATGCGATGGTGCATGCCATCTCATGGATTATCAAGTGAATCCATGACCTCCATGATAGCATCATTGAAAGGTAACTCTAGGTCTAGGAAGTCATGTGAAGAAAGAAGTCAATTGATATCCGAAGAATGCCTCATATAGTAATCAAATTCCAATTCCTATTGGAGATCCAAATTAGGTTTAGTGGATGCTAACTAGATCGCCTAGTAGGAAATAAACCACATCATTACACTAATCTTACTGACTGAAAGTAAACAACATCGTGATGACATTAAAATGTAATCGTTATGTCTATGATGGATAATTATATCACGATGGTGTTGATATTATGGTAGCTTCGGGAGGTATGAACCTATATTGTGACCTATGACGAGATTAGAATATTCCAGAAGGAAGCAAAGAAGTAAAGGAAACCCTAGACGAGATGTCAGTTGCAGAAATATAATTAATATGAATTAATTAGTACTCAGAAGGAGAATTCGGCCCATGCAAGCCTGCCAGATTACTATAAATATAGGGCACTAGTTTCTCATTATACACATTCTCAGAATTGCAAAGAGCTAGTTGTGTGCACTGCAGTTGGCAGTTTTGTGCGTAAGCTTCTAGGGAAGGTGTTGTGCTAGTTTCTGGGTGGGACTATCTTATTAGCTTTAGTTTCTATTCTTGCTTGGTGCATTATCCTTGCTTGGATATTGATTGCTACCAATATTCTTCTCTGTCAAGGTCAAGGTGCTTGGAGGGTGGCTTCGGCCTATGGTTGGGTGACAAGGGTATTTTCAATGGTGAAACGAGCACAATCCTTCATATTCTAATAGGTTATGGGCCCACACCTCCTTCATTCAGCCTAAACACTGGAAGGAAGCATAACCGCTAGGATATTGAGCTCGTTGAGGAACTGCCGCTAGGGTTACTAGCAGGAGTAGCTTCCAAGACACTGTCGCTAGAGTTACTAGCAAAAGCAGTTGCAGAAAACCTAATCTCAGATCTGACACCTTGTGATGGAGCATCTCGCTCAAGGAGAATATATTCAGATGTGCCCTAGTTCAACGCACCTTTTGGCTATCTCAGAAGACAGAAACAATGAAGTTGAAGTTTTGGATCAAGGCATGATGAGTTACCAGTCAACCGAAGACATGAGTGAAACGATCAGTCTTTTACACTACTCAACACTTACTGGAATGATTGAAGATGACATGTGGATAATCAATAGTGGATATTCTAGGCACATGACGGGAGATCAAGCCAGACTCTCAAATATAAATGAGAAGAATACCTTGTACGAGCTTGGAGACAAAACCACTTACCCCATGGAAGGATTTGGACAAGCCTCCATCAAAATGAAAACATGTAACTATGTTCACTTAAGCAATGTTTTATATGTACTTGGTTTAGAAAAGAATTTTGTATCAATATCTTGCCTAGAAGACAAAGGAAACATAATATCTTTTGTGGATGGAAAGGTGTTATCATGGCATAAAGACTCCAACATAGAGAATTCTAGGGTTATTGGAAGTTGTGAAGGAAATCTGTATAGACTATTAGAACAAAATGAAGAAGCTCTTGTACATAACGAAGTCAACCCCAATGAACTTTGGCACAGAAGGTATGATCACATTAAATATCAAGCATTACCCTTTCTCAAAAGGATGGTTGAAGGAATACCAGAGTTGCAGTCTACACATGAAGGAATGTGCAAAGGATGTGCTCTTGGGAAGAATATCAAGAAACCATTCCCAAGCAGCAAAAACAGATCTAAGGAGATTCTAGATCTGATACACTCAGATGTTTGCGGTCCGATGCCAGTAAAATATCTAGGAGGATCTTCTTACTACGTAATATTCATATATGACTATTTAATAAAGACTTGGCTATATCTACTAAATAAAAAAGATGAAGTATTCAACAAGTTTTAAGAGTTCAAATCAGAAATAGAAAACCTCACGAATAAGAAGATCAAGACGTTAAGAACCGATAATGGTGGAGAATACACATCAAAGGAATTTGTTGCATTCCACAAATCGACAGGGATTAGGAGGGAGATGACTGTTCCTCATAATCCTCAAAACAATGGTGTAGCAGAAAGAAAGAACAAATCCATTGAAGAAACTGTAAAAGCCTCACTAAATGATCAAGGTCTATCCATGTTCTTATGGGGAGAAGTAGCAATAAAAACAATATATGTGAAAAACAAAAGTCCTCATCATATATTGAAGGACATGACACCATAAGAAGCTTTCTTAGGTAAGAAACCTAATGTGGAAAATCTAAGAATATTTGGATGTCCAGTTTACTCTCACATTCCCAAGGACAAGAGGAATAAACTAGAACCTTCAGGAAAGAAAGGGATATTCGTGGGACACAATGATTCATCCAAAGCTTATAGAATATATATTCCAGAACAACACAAGATTGAAGTCAACAGAGACGTAACATTCAATGAGAAGATGGTCTTCAAGAAATCCATAGAAGAAAATATAGAAGAAGAAGAGATTGAAGAACTTAACGAAGAAAGCACAGAAAACGAAAATGACGAAAAGGAACTACCTGATCATCCTATGGAGCCATGTGAAAACATTGATTCAGATATCATACCTAAGACCAAGAAAATACCAACTTGGCTTGAATCTACCTTACAAGATGCAAAAATAATTAAGGTTCCAGAAGGAACATTCAGAAAGAGTAAAAGACCTAAAAGATTCTCAAGTTATGCAACATACATGACAGAGCTTCTAGATGTAGAACCTACCACATTTGAAGAAGCAGTTAAAAAGGGACAATGGAAAGAATCTATGACGGAAGAATATCAATCCATTATGAAAAATGAGGTATGGGAAATCGTACCAAGACCTAAAGAAAAATCAGTGGTAACTTCAAAATGGGTGTACAAGATCAAACATGCAGTACACGTAAGCGTGGATAAATACAAGGCAAGATTCGTAGCTAGAGGGTTCTCCTTGAAGGAGGGAGAAGATTACGAGGAAATGTTTGCTCCGGTGGCTAGATATACTTCCATCAGAGCTATCATATCTCTTGTCGCTTCCATGGGATGGAACTTACATCAGATGGATGTAAAGACAACTTTCCTCAATGGAGCTATTGAAGAAGAAGTATATATTGAACAACTTCAAGGGTTTGAGGTACATTCCAGAGACACTCACATTTTCAGATTGAAGAAATCTCTATATGGACTTAAGAAATCTCCAAGGGCTTGGTATGCCAGAATGGACAACTATATAACAAGACTTGGTTTCTCCAAGAGTCATGCAGATCCAAACCTTTATTACAAAGCCATGGACAATGCACCTGTGATTCTACTATTATATGTTGACGATCTATTCTTAAAAGGTGAAGAGTCTCTCATTATCCAGTGCAAGAAGGAATTAGCTTCTAAATTTGATATGAAAGATCTAGGTCTCATGCATTATTACTTGGGACTAGAAGTATGGCAGAAGCGTGTTGAAGTATTCCTTGGACAAGGAAAGTACACAATAAAGATCCTTCAGAAATTTGGAATGATGGATTGTAAGTCCATGAACACTCCTATGGATGCAGATATAAGAAAAGTGAAAGTTCCAGATTCTGATCCAGTAGATCCATCTGTATATTGACAACTAATTGGGTCATTGATGTATTTAGTAAATACCTGACCAGACATTTTCTTTGTCGTGAATACACTAAGCCAGTTCCAGGTGGAACCAAGACATGAGAATTGGATAGATTCAAAGCATGTATTAAGATATATTCGTATAACAATAAACTATGGTTTGAGATATACCGCATCCAACAATATACAACTTCATGGATTCACAGACTCAGATTGGGCAGGAAGTGCAAAAGACATAAAGAGAACTTTAGGTATGCGTTTCATCTTGGGCTCCGCTATGATATCTAGGGGCAACAGGAAACATAAGTCTGTCGCACTCATCACAGCCGAAGCAGAGTATATCGCAACATGTGAAGCATGCACTGAAGTAATATGGTTAAGGAAGTTAATCTCCAACTTATTTGATAAGATTCCATAATCAACCATAATACATTGTGATAATCAGAGTTGTATAAGATTATCAGAACATCTCGTGTTTAATGAAAGATCAAAACACATTGAGATCAAATACTACTTTATTCGAGATAAATTCCAGGAAGGAGAGGTAAAGCTCGAGTATATCCCCACTGACGAGCAGACAACAAACATTCTGACAAAGCCTCTATCCAGAATAAAGTTTGCATATTTCCGAGAGAAGATGGGGATCGTGGAAATAACTCCCTTAGCTGAAAGGGAAGACTCTCCAGGTTAGGAGGGAGCCCTTAAAAATATTATTGAAACATTTATCTTTGTGATTGAAAAATAGTCCAGATTGGACAGATTCTTTCCTGTTCGAAAAGTGGATTGAGATTTCTGACGGACAATAATTTCCCATTGTGGTTAACATGGGAAATGGTCCAGATTGACGATGTATCATAGACAACGACTTCCCATTGTGGTTAACACGGGGAGTGGTCTACAAAAGTCTCTCTTCTTGAGGGTTACTCAAGAAGACCGACCTGCCTCATCGGACAACGATTTCTCATTGTGGTTAACATGAGGAATGGTCTGTTTTGGAGGTTGATACAGGATAGTCTTTTCCTCTTTTGGTTAACAAAGGAACTGGTCCAGACAATCATTCCTTAGGGTTTATACATTCTCTCCAGGGTTCACTTTGATTAGTGTAGGAGGAATGGACCAGGGCGGGGAATGGTCTAGGCTCAGCAATCAGGGACAGGCATTCCTTAGGGTTTATACATTCTCTCCAGGGTGCACTTTGATTAGTGTAGGAAGAATGGCCCAGGGTGGGGAATGGTCCAGGTTCAGAAGATAGGACAGTTATTCTTCCTTGCTTGAGAAGAATAGTCCAGATATCTCATTGTTCTACTCTGAGGGAAGATATTCTTTCATATCTCACAGACGTGAATGAAAGATTGGCCCATATGATTTAGTTTATTTTAACAATATTTTTCTGTGCAGGTTGGCATCAGATGATTTTTATGGAGACTGCCTGTCTCCAGACAGTAGAGATATACTACTGTGGTGGATTTGTTCCACTGTTTGTGACTATGTGTCACAATTTGAGTATTTTCATACTACCATGGAGAAACATAGGTGTGTTCTATCAATTGATATTGTACCAGTTGTCATAGGAGATTATCCAGTTGGATAATAATGACCGTGCTCATGATACTACCAGTTGAATGGTCTGTTTTTGCTCAAGACCATACCTCCCTAGCTAGGAGGGAGTGTTGATATTATGGTAGCTTCGGGGGGTATAAACCTCTATTGTGACCTATGACGAGATTAGAATATTTCGGAAGGAAGAAAATAAGTAAAGGAAACCCTATACGAGATGTTGGCTGCAGAAATATAATTAATATGAATTAATTAGTACCCATAAGGAGAAGTCGTCCCAGGCAAGCCTGGCAGATTACTATAAATACAGGGCGCCAGTTTCTCATTATACACATTCTCAGAATTGCAAAGAGCTAGTTGTGCGCACTGCAATTGGTAGTTTTGTGTGCAAGCTTCTGGGGAAGGTGTTGCGCCAGTTTCCAGGTGGGACTATCTGATCAGCTTTGGTTTCTATTCTTACTTGGTGCATTAGCCTTGCTTAGCTATTGATTGCTACCAATATTCTTCTTTGTCAAGGTCAAAGTGCTTGGAGGGTGGCTTCGGCCTATGGTTGGGTGACAAGGGTATTTACAATGGTAAAACGAGCACAATCCTTCATATTCTAACATATGGCACCTTAACACTACTAATAATTCAATCAGAATCAATTCAATATTAATTTCTACAGAAATATGCAGAGTATAAACAAGACAGTCTATGGAAAGATTTACCATTAAGGAAATATCAATACATGTTCTTATAATCAATATAGTCTATAAACATTGTTCAAAAGAGACTCAAAATCAACACTTATCCTATCACACTGATACTAGACATATTCTACACAGAGTTAATAACTTATGCAGACCTACAAGAAGTAATTGAAAACCATATATTAATGAAGCATAGATGACTATTCTGTACACTGTCTAGATAACCAATCTGCAAGATAACCTATAGTTTATAAAATGAGAAAAGAAAGATAGTATATAATTGAAAAGTTAGATGACTATGAGCATATACATGTCAGTAAAACACAACTTGCATAAGAGATATTCTATGCTAGAGAATGGAAAATTAAATATTTAGGTATAGAAAACTACCAGTAAATTGTAAGTTATATAGAAAACATAACTTCAACAAGAAACCCGCAGACAAGAGTTATATGCACAAATATGAAGATACAACAAATAAAAAAGACACACAAACCATTGGTGGTCCCCCCAGGTAGTCGTGGTACCACTCAAGTTCAATAGACAATCACGATCAACACATTAGCTTATATTAACAATAGAATCAATTTTATAGAGGTGAATTCAAAATAGTGATTATATTATTATATGTTTTTGGTCTCAGAGAGAGTTCCAATATTTATAGAGTTTTTATACATATCTGAGAGGTTGAGCACTGAAAGGGTCGACACTCTCCTACAACAGAAAATCATTAAAACTCAATAACAAACAATATCTTCTTAACAACTCATGCGCTCAAAATAGAGGCCGAACACAACTGTTCGAATCAAGATGCCATGAGTTCCATAGATGGAGGTTTCGAACAGGGATAAAACCCACGTTTCACATTTTCTAGGAAGAGCCCACTGATATACCAACCCACAACTCATTTGTGCTATGAGTTCCGTATCGAGGGCTGGATCGAGGGTCAGATCGAGGATCATTTCACAGGACGGATCGAGGGTTGTATCACAGGCCGGATGGAGGGATAGATTGCGTTTTCGACCTATTTCAATCAAAAGACAAATGTTAATGGATTGGGTTCATTCAATTAAGGATAAATCATCACAAAAACATCAAAATTGAATACAACACATACCTTATGCTGATCCATAGAAAATTGATAGAAGAAACCTGATAATACCTTCAAAAAGGATAATAGAAGTATAATTATACAATCCACATGTTCAAAAAGAGACTTAGAGAAGGAAATAATTAGGTAAAACATGGAGTCAACATTCCTCCCATGCCTAAGGTTTTGCAGGTCCCTCTGCAATGAAAAATGGATCGCCAAAACATAACTATATGTGTGAGGGAGGAGATAAATTAAGCTTTAGGGGCTTCTCCCTCATGTCCTGGAGAGTTCTGCTTAGGCCTCGTTCGATGCTTCAACTACATTCTTAGACTATGATTTGTAGTAGTCATTTGATCAACCAAAGGCTGTAGAGAATTTACCTTTTCTTGTAGGATAACGTTGTCATGGTGTAAATGATGATCCAGGGTTTCATGCTCTACAAGACGTTGGATCAGCTGAGCATTTTATTTTTGAAACTATTCAATGGTTGGGGACTGATCAAACTGTTCAATAGGAGAATACTCTGGATTCTCAGTGGATGCGGAAGGCATGCCACATTTGATTGAAGGTTTAGGAACTTGGGAAGCAGGTGTAACAATGGCCTTTTGAGAAAGAGTAGGCGTGAGAGGTTCAGACTTGGTTTCTTTAGTAGGCTCAGATTCTTCTTTAAGATTCTTGTGAGGGATCTCATGATCAGAGGACAATTGAATAGGGTCTGAGGTAATTGGAGGCTTTGTATTGGACTTTCCAATCATATTTCTAGTGCTCCTATGAAATGTTTTCCCTTTGAATCTGTTAGCGCCTCTCCTCCTTGTAGGGATTGGAGGGAAATCATGGTGGAAAGAGTCTTGTAGTTTCTTATGTTTAGAATCAATAGGAGGTGTAGATAACTAAGGGTTAGTAATAGGCTTCTCATCTTTCGTAGTAGATGAGGGAAGAGGTTTAATTGGAGGGTTTGGAGTTTTAGGAGAAAGAGGGTTACATGGACTATCAGTCCCAGGATCAACTGACTTCTTAGTCATTTTAACTATGAAATGGGGGTTTAGAAATTGATAAAGGAAATCTTCCTAGGTTCTGCCCTATTTATTTAATTATGATATAACGAATAGTTTGATAAGGCCATGATGAAATAGGATGTGGTGAGGGTTTTTCACATTTTAATGAAACCGAGAGGACATTTTCTCGGGATCATTAGAAAATAAAATGGAAAATTCAGAGGTTTACCAAACTGAAAGTGAGCTAAGAGGAGAAAATGGTAGGCTTTGAATATGGAGTACTTACCCTCGCAAGTAATTAGTCTAGTGATAATGATCATAGGATTGATTAATTCATATTTAATCCACCCCTTCAAATATCCTTTAGCCCCGGAAACATTTTGATATTCAGGTTTAAAAACCCGATTGTAACTCTGTCATGGAAGCTAATGTTGCTTGAACCATTTGTCCCCAATTTGTGGAAGTTTCGTGGACATAGAAATGGACTCTTCGAAGACTGGGAAAACCAATGACCCAACACGAGCATACTTGTCATCAAATCCGAGGGAGAACTGGAGGGAAACACCATCATCTTTCCCCTGCAGACTAGCAAGGAATTTCCCCCATCCTGCATGGAGAAAGACTTCTCAGCAGGCTTCGAACTACGAGATGGATAAAAATTCATCATATGAGGAGGGTTCGTGACGATTCGACATGTATATGAAGAAACGGATGAGTGATAGGAAAAACGGGCATAGGATGAGCAATACAGAACATGCAAAGGATGGGCAATAAGCAAAACGAGATTATATGTTCCAAACAAAATAGATATAGGCAGGTCGCATTGTGGGTGCATTTGGCACATATGAGTGCCATACATAGTAATGATGACACATGAATTTAAATTTAAATGAAATTGTACTTGGAGATCAACCAAATTGCACGAGAGATTTGATCAACGTCCTAGTCGAAGACTTGGACATTATGATAGTAAGAATAAATGAAATCATGATTTAAATTCACCTCTTAACAAGCGTGATATAACATATTTAGTAAACTTTAATTTACCACTTCACAATTGTAATTGAACTTCCAGTGATCATACCTGAACTGAAGCATTAAAACGACATTCACAATTACAACACTTCATATAGTAGCTTATCTGACACTCCATCCGACACTTCATCTGGCACTCCGTCTGACACTCCATCTGGTGAATATTATACAACAGTTGGTAGTAGGCTTGAACAACAGTTGGTAGTAGGCTTGAAATTTCCAGAGTCACTGAATTGTAAGGCCTCTGTTTACCAAGGTGAATGGAAGGATCATGGCAACTGAAGTATCCATGTTTTTATTGAAATATAACTACATTGAAGAATGCTTGATCAAAGAGGTTTTAGTTGCTAGCCGAGTTCCAATCTCTATAGTGGAGAGGGAAATTTATGATAGGACATAAAAGAACTGTTGAGTTAGGAACAACCCCCTCTCTCTTGGAAAAAACAAGCTATCAAATTCTTTGATCAGTTCTTCCTTTTATTGTCCATGAGAAAGTTATAAAAATACTTGATTTACTTTACACATATTCAGATTTGGGCTACTTCTACAGTACCCGATGGATTTACCCAGGATTCCTAACATTTTTATACTTTTCAACTATCTTCAAAAAATAAACAAGTCTTCTAAAGAATAAAAATCCAACAACGATTAGAAAACTTTGAAGATCCTAGTAGGTCCTTTGTTGTTTTCTTCCCACTATGTGTAGAAAATAGAACCCTGGTGGTTATGATACTTGAGAGCCTTCTTCGATAGGTCGTCTGCCTCCTTATTGTACTCTCTATAGGTATGGTTAAAATAAATCATTTCAAATTGAGTTCTCAACTTTTTAATCTGATCCTTCCATCCTTCCAGCACCAACATATGGAGTCTCCCACTGCCATTACACCAATCAATAATGATCTTTGGGTCCTCGATTATCTGCAAATATGTTATGTGTAATCTTATGTCCAGGAAAAGGGTTACCCAGATGCCCAAAAGATTAGCTCTATTGTTTGTCCCAGGGCCAGTGTTGAAGGTCCATTTATAAGAAGTACAATCATTTAACCTGATTATGCCTCCCGATCCACTTTGAAATCCATCTGCAGAAGCTGTACCATCGAACCATCCCACCGTATGCTAAATTCGAGGTGGAATCGTGATCCTGCATAATTTTGGTCCTTTTCAGGAAGAAACACGCACATTGAAAGTTCCTATGGACTTGAAAACCACATCATAAGTAGAAATTTTCTCATTATTGAACATAGCCTTGTTTCTCTCCGTCCATAAGAACCAACAAATAATCGTTGGTAGCTCGGCCAAATTTAGGTGTTGCATGAACCAAGACTCCAAACTTTCTTCGACTGAAATCCCATCCCATAATAAAATAAGCTTGAGAAACCCCGAGAGTTGACTCCATACTTGATGGGTGAACAACCAATGAATAAACATGTGGTTTAACATCTCCAGGATTTTTCCACAAAGGGTACAAATACTCGGTCCTTCCCATCCCTTTACTACCAGGTTCTCCCAAGTGAGTACTTTGTTTCCCAAGATGAGCCAAAAAAGAGTTTTAATTTCTGAGAGATGTTCCACTTCTATAACTTGTACCTCCATCCTTTAGTAGAATGTTGTCAAATGAGCTCCGCCATAACATTATATACGTTTCTTACTGAGAGGATCCATGATTTGTCTCCTCCCGCCCACCAAAGTTCATCATCTCTATCACATAACTGTATACTCGCCCCCAGGAGGACACTTTGGTATACTTCCCATTCTTTAGCTAGATCACCAGAGAGACCAAGAGTAGCTTCCTCTTTCCAGTAGGAGCTAAGGTGATCTGTTCTTGTACTATTAAGTGCCTAGTACAAATAGGTGACACCCTGAAGTTTTAAGGCCTCAATAAGCCTAGACGATAAATAATACTTCTTTCCCAATCCCATCATACAGTCTCTGCCAACATGGACCGCCACTCCATTACCTAGCTTCCAACATAACCAATGATATAAAAGTGGGATCACTTTTATTAAGTTTTTCCAAACCGGAGACGCCGACCCCTTTGATCTACTGATCATCCTGAACCAAGTTGACACCAAGCTATAAGGTAAATATTTATCCTTAATAACATTATGCCAAATACCTTCTTTGGTCAGCCCTCTCCATAAGGTATTAGTCGCTAATGCTTTGTAGAAAAATAAGAGATTTATTAGGCCCCAACATCCTGCCTTCTTTGGCCTTGCAATCATCTCCCAATTACAGAGGTGCACAAGTTTCCTCTCTCTACAACCTGACCATAAAAAGGATAAAATAAGTTGACGAATTTTTACTAAAACTAAATTTGGGACCGCAACCAAGGTTATCCAGTAGACTGGTTGGCTCTCCAAAACAACCTTTATCATCACAAACCGACCTCCAAGAGTAAGTCAGTGATTGCACCAATGATCTATTCTCTTTTCAAACTATTTTATGAGCCACCGCCAGTCTTTCGGTTTATAGAAAGAAGGATTGAGAAAATAACCTAGATACTTGAAGCCTACATCGAGGGAGATTAAGTTGTAATGAAACATTTCTTTAAAAGGAACCAAGATGGAGTCATCCATGCCCGCAACATGAAAATAATATTTTTCAATATTTATCTCTAAACCATAAGCGTTTGTGAAGGTCTCCAGAATTTCGGCTATGTCCTTCCATTCCTCGATACTTGCTCTGGACATTATCAAAACATCATCGATAAAGAAAAGATGAAGTATATTAATAAAATATGAAGTATAACCTCACCCTTCCTCCTAGACTCCTCAACCATCCCTAGAAGATCCTCCCCAACCAGATCAAAGTAATGGGGGGGAAGTTCCACAGTCCAGCCATCAGGGCCTGGAATTTTATCTTCTGTAAAGGCCTTTAGAATATTCAATAGTTCCTCTTTAGTACATGTTCTCTCTAATAGTAGAGACTCTTCCCCTATAACCAAACTAGGGAAAAGAATTGCTAACTTAGTATAATCTTCATTGACGATTCTCGATGCCGAGCCAAGGTTTTTGAAGTATTTAACCGCCTCGTCTTTTAAATCCCCTTGATCCGATACTTCCTATCCTGTCTTAGTTTCTAGTTCCCAAATTTGTTTTCTGTTTTTTCTATCACTAGCATAGTGATGGAAGTATTTGGTATTCTGGTCACCACTCTTTAACCATAACGCCCGACTTCTTTGTCTCCATAAGTCCTATTCTACTGATAAGAGTTTCAATCTCTTCGTTTCCAACTCTTTTATTTGTCCTGACAACTCCCAATTGTTTAAGTCTTTTAAAGAACCCTGATACAACAATTATAATTCTTCTTCCAATTGTCCTAGTTTTAAAGAAGACTGATTTTTAATCCGTATCACCCATCTTTTTATTGCAATCTTTAAACTCTTCAGCTTCTAGACTAATCTTCTTTGCATTATTGGTTCTTGCAAAATTTTTGGATCCTTCCAAACTTCATTTACGATCTGAGAGAAAACCATTTCATGTAACCACCATGAGTTTAATTTGAAGGGATACTTTTTACACTGAAAATTTCCGTCAAGTAGCAGTAGAACGACTGCATGATCCAAGATAAATGGATATGCCACCCACGCCCGATATCTGTCAACAATCCTCAACAAGTCCGAGGCAACAAAATTCCTGTCTAATCTCTTCATAATGAAATCCACGCTCTTTCTTCCATTTTTCCATGTTGGCACCATCTCATCCGGCAAAATGTCCACCTGTCTGCCTTCCCTAAACAAAACTTTTAGAAACAAATACAAAGGATCCGGTTGTCCACCCTCCCCCCATATTTAACCTTCACTCAAAGTGAAATTAAAGTCGCCAGCTACAATCATATGCTTAAGAGATAGGATACCCCTATCTCCTAACTTTTCCCATAAAGTTTTTTCTGTCACTGCACAGACCATATACGTTTAAAAATATATAGTTTCTCCTTTAGCTCATAATTGGATCATGTCACAAGTAAACCACCACAACAAATAAAAGGTTTGAGATCAATCTTTTAAGGATCCCACGCTACCAACAAGCCCCCATATTTTCCCACAGAGCTAACATTTGCAGAAAACCAATCAGGTCTAACCTTCGAAAATAAAGTTCTAGCCCTTGTTTCGTCAACCAATGTCTCTTGCAAGAAAAAAATGTCTGGAATATTAAATTGAATAAGTCATCACACGGAGGCCAGTTTATGGGAACCCCCCACTCCCTTGATATCCATAGACAACAAGATCATGATTTAGTGTGTACTAGGGATTTGATGCCTCTAAGCGCCCCATGATCAGTATCCAAGGAAGAAATTATATCTGAGTCTGGAGGTTTAAAATTAGCTCGCTTCCAAGCACTTCGAGTCTTAATTAGAAAAATCTCACACCCCAACCCTCTAGACTGGGAAAAACCCTTACAAACAAAAGCATGCTGACCCTCCCTACTCAAAGAATCATTAGATTCCAATGGTTCACCAGACAAAACTTGTGTTAAAGAAGTCTTACCATGGAAGGTAGGCAGAGGCAGTGGTTCGGGGATTTCCTGTAGTGCAGGGACTAAGGAATCTAAAATTGAGCTGAGGGAACATTCACCCCTCTCCACCCACCTCAATACCTTGATATGATGTAAATCATGAACTGAAGAAATGAGGGTAACATCATCCTCACGTATAAATTGAACAGTACTTGGTAACGATCCATGTCTTTCACAGTGACCATCCCCCGAAAACATAGTACCAGCAGTGAGCCCACCACTCACAATTTCAACCTTTTTCAGAGGAGACGACAAGGTGGGAGGTTCCAAAAAAAAAGAAACAGGACCATCTGACAGACCCAAAGGCAAATTAACAGGTTCCAGGGTTCCAGTCTGTTCAACACTAGGAGAAGAACTCCTAACAGGGTCTCGCAGAGTAACAAGAGGGAACAAATACTGGAGGGAGTCCATATCCTGTGAATTAGAAGGCACCAAAAATTGGGTATAGTTTTCCCCCATCCCAACGGTCTTATCCAAAGTATCTCTTTCCCAGGATGTAAGTGAAAAATAAAGGGAAGGACAGAGAGTTCTCAACTTACCCGAGAAGCTGCACTTAGTCCCGACACTATCAATAAGCTCGCCTCCTGTGTTGTAAGCGTTCCAGCCACCTGAAGTAACCTCTGGAGTATCTTCGCAAGTGGATCTATGGAGCAAGGATGAATCAAAGGAAGATTATTCAATATAGCCCCCGAAACATTTGTCGTGGAGATGTCTGGTTTTTCGACAATGAGTACAATGAAAAGGGGTTCCCAAAAAATCAACTCTTTGTATTCTCAACATACCATGCCACTCCAACTCAATAGTTTCTGGGAGTCCTGCATGTATGTCTATCTCAACCAAAAATTTGCAAATGCGTTTATCCGATGCTACAAGAGAAACTTCATCCACTCCTATAAACCTGCCTAAACTACTAGCCACATCTACTAGAGACCGCTTATTCCACCACTGAAGAGGTAGACCAGGTAGTAATACCCAAATGTGTCGGAGTTGGAAATACTCCCGAGATGGGTCGAAGTTATTCGCCACCTCTTTAGAATAATTCTCCCGCCATCCACCACCCACAGAGTATATAACAAAAAAGAGGCATCCTCTGAGGTCCTACACCTAAACCTGAACCAACCTTGAGATAGGTAGTACACCTCTGGATTGTAGCCTAAAAGCGGTTTCTAGTTTGAGACTACCCAATCTTCAAGTGGCGTATGACAAAACTTGCGATAAGAAAGTCTCCCGACGAGCATACACATGGCCATAGTGCAAGAATCCACCAAACTGATGTCTGAACCCATTACAAATCTTTGCTTTGTCTTGTTATCTTTCCACAGCTTTAGGCGACCCTGGTCTCTCCTACTAAATCGATGTTTTGTTCCTCCCTCCTTTCTGTAATGTTCGTCTAGCTGCCCAAAAACTAGTTTTTTATTCCCAGAAAGGAGCTCACTAGTATATCGTTTAGACTTCGCACGTGACAACTGATATGTCACTAAAACAACCTCCTCCTAAAGATTTGGTAAGGATCGAGGCATTTTTGGTCCCAAGCTGAAAGAAAATTCCCCTTGATAGTCTGTTTGGCATTGAACTCAATCTCTGAATTAAACATACCGACGCGCTTCCAGATGGATTCGTCATCTCCACTCATAAGTGCAGTGACTTCAACATCCATCATGGGATGTTCTAAGAAATCCACCTAACCTACAACTAACTGGAGGACTGTAGAAACTCTGCAATGGTTAAGGATGATAAGTCACTAACCTAACCACCAAGGCTAATATCTGATAAGACCAGTCCTGGAGAACATTAAATCTCACAAAAATCTAGACATAATTGCAATAAAATCCTCATGAGCCACGCCATCCCCGAAAAACTCCCTCTGGATCTAGCTCACTCCCCAAGGAAAGGCATTACAAAACACCCTGGTCCCACAACATAATGGTCGGAAGAAAGTAGTTGTCCTCTAAAAACAAAACAAACACTCTAAAACCACTAAACTATTGTCTAGGGTGTGTGAGTTACAAACAAAACTAGAAGAGAAGGTTGGAAGGACCCAAAAACAACAGGGTCTCTCTGCCAAAAAAGACCGGTTATAGGGTCAGACCGCCATTGATGGCACTGACATTTACATTCATATAAAACTGCATAAAGGAATATAATTTATGATTTCAATGTATACATATATCTATATCCAAAGGCATGTTTGAAGCAAGTATTACAATTACCATTTAGTTCATTAGCATCGAGCACACCTGGTGACATCATCTTTTCTATATCCATTTTGTTCTTTTTATTAGGTATTTGAAAATGGTCCATTCCGACTAGAGAGGAATGTGATGTAGACATAAGTGCATACATCACATCACAAGGAAACATATAAATTATTTCCCATGTAGTGAACTCTACAAATTGATATTCAATATGTTAGCCTATGTAAACCCTTGTGAATAGTTAGTATCTCTTGTAAGTTGTTAGTAAAAAAAGCATCAACACAATAGTGTGTATATCTTCTTTTCAATTTTGTTGGAAGAACTTGTAAAGTTATTAAATGTTCAATTGGTTTTTTTCCTTGTTGTTCTATATCAATGGTATTTGTTGTACCATGTTATATTAAGGTTTAAATGACTTCTCCCAAAAAGGAGTAGTGTAATTGGCATTTAAATTGATTCATTTTTAATGGATTTTTTAAAATTACAATGAACAAAAAAATTGTTGAAATCATGAAATTTGATACTCAAATCATAATTTCATTTTTTTAGGTTGGTTCAAAGACTCCATTATATTATAATATTGCAGTTCACACTTAAATTGATTCATTTTTGGTTATTCGTATCAAATTCTAGTGAACCAAAAATTGTTGAAATCATGAAATCTATTGCTCTAATCATAATTTCATTCTTTTAGGTTTGTTCAAAGACTCCATTATACCCGAATATTATAGTTCACACATAAATTGATTCATTTTTGGTGATTTCTTTCAAATTCAAGTGAACCAAATATTGTTGAAATCATGAAATCTATTGCTCAAATAATACACATATTAATCAATCAACAATGCAACATTTTACAACATTCGATAATGCAATAAATTAAGAAACCCATTTTGTTATATTTGAATACGAGATCCATGGTCATACAAAATGCGACAACGTAAAGGTCCACAATAATCAAGATATAACCAATATGCAATTGTTACACTTATTGGTAACATTTCCTCATGCAATTGGGACAATATGTTGAGCACATTAAACAAAATCCCCGATTTTCACAGACAAATATTCTAAAACATACAACTTGCAGTAACAATCAATTATATTGATTTTCATTCATCACTTGAACTATTACCATCATTCGAGTTGTGTGCATGTCTCATTTCTTCATCACTTGTAGGCAACATTGTTCTTTGGTTATTTAACCTATTGTTTTCATGATCCTCTTGTTTTTGTGTTTTCCCTCTTCACGTTCCATTTACAAACATAAAAATGAAGTGTAACATATATATATATATATATATATATATATATATATATATATATAAGAATATACATGATTGCATAAATAAAAAAATGTACCATAGCAGTGAGTGTTTCATAAAAAAAACACATTATTTTGAAGCCATGCTGCATGAAATATCTTTTGTTGGCTGCACTCCATACTTTTTTTTTGCATGTTTAATATGCCATGACAAAGCACAATCGATATACTTAATATAAATATTTCTTGTTGTTCCATTGTAAATTAATTATTTAAATATGAAGATCACAAAAAATAAGAAATCTTAAATAGGACTAAAAATGTAAGTGTTCACAAACTTTGTGATCAACCCTTTTCTTCTTCGTCATGTCTTATGAGATGAATGGGTTCCATTTTCTTTTTATTTTCTACAACAAAACAATTGAAAATTAATATTTCAAGTGATAATTAAATTTGATGTATATAAAAGAATAAATCATTGATTACATAACTCTGATGTGCATTTTTGTTGGGATGGCTCTTCCTCATGCAATTATGTTAATTTCTTTTACCATCTCCTTGTACACGTTTTGGACATCCCTATGAACATGTATTGGTTTTCCCCTCTTTTGTCCCTTGGAATGTTCATAATCTCCCTGAAAAAGGAAAAGCTAGGAATCATTATATATAAATATATAAAAATTATGTTTTTTACAACAGAAGATACCGATGTGTATAGTAAATAAGTACGCATCAATGTGTATAGTAAATATGTATGCATCGATGCATTAAACATATGTATAAGCACTGATGTGTTACACATGCATATGCACCGATGCATTACACATATGTATATGCACATTCTACAAATTGTGGTGTTCATGTGATGTTTTATAAATTAACCTATCCTATCCTGACCTTGCTTAGCCTAGCCTGGCATAACCTAACCTGGCATGTCCTCACCTAGCCTACCTAAGCCTATCCTCACCTAACCTAGCCTAGCTTAGCTTATCCTGCATTACCCTAGCTTAGTTTAGCCTGTTATAGCCCACCCAATCCTAAATGGCCTAATTTAGCCTAGACTAGGCTAGCCTAACCTAGCCTAGCCTAAATTATACCACCCTAGCCTACCCTATTCTACTCTAGCATATCCTAGCCTACTCTAGCTTAACCTAACCCTAGTATAACCTTATTCTACTATAGCCTGATCCAAATTAACCTAATCCCATCCTAAAACTAGCATGGCCTAATCTAGCCTATCATAGCCTACTCTAGCCTACTCTTGCCTAGACTAGCCTACTCTAGCTTATTCTAGACTAGCCTAATCTAGCCTAGACTAGCCTACTCTAGCCTAATCAAGCCTAGCCTAGCCCACTCTAGCTTATTCTAGACTAGCCTACTCTAGCCTAATCAAGCCTAGCCAACTTTATGTAAATTTTAATGACAAAATCAACAAGCTAATATTTTGTCATACACTTAGCAACCTAGAGATAATTGTCTTGCATGAACTCTGAAATGTCTAAAACCCACATTCAAAAATTTCCATAAGCATAAATACACATTGCTAAGTAATTATGCAGTGGAAATAAACACAATAAAGATCATTCAATCACCCATGAATAACTCAGAAATTTAGGCAAATCCCTGGGAAAACCCCAATGTGGGGAAACCCAAAGAGAGAGAGAGATTCTATTATTCAGCTTCAAGAAAGTACATAACATCAACAATAACACATTTCTAGCCAAGAGAAAAACCACTTACAACATAAAATTTGTCCCACCAAAATCTGTCTTGAAATCTGTGCCATAGTTTGTACAACTGTATGGATTTGTTGAAAACAACACCTCGTAAAATGTGCCTAGAAAAGGCTGATGTACCCTCTTCCTGTACGGTCGACCTCCTTCAAAAAACTCAAAAAATATGCCTCAAAAGATGTGCAGCAAGATGCCTCGATTTCCATGCCAATGTTTGTTGTTGTACGACTTGTACAGATCCGTACAGTATGGCCTATACTAGCCAAAACACAACAGCACACCAAAACAAAAATCCCTCCTTGGGATTTATGCCCTAGCTCTCTTGGGAAACATGCCCTCCTTGCTGCCCTCTTTCATCTCTCAAGCTTATTCATAAATCTCTTAAGCTCCTTCTCTCAAATGTGTCTTGCACACTACCCAATGCATTCTTTTATAAATCTAAAAATGACATTTTCCCCTACAAAGTGTCTTTATACCTTCCACAACCCTAAATCCACTTAAAATATTAAAATACATTTCACTTTATTACATAAGTGCACTTTATGAAAAACGTCACTTTAGTATTGGAATGTACACTTTATTAAAAAGTCACTTTAATAAAAGAACCACTTTATAACAACTTTATAAAAACCCATTATAAAGTTAAGTGCCTAGTAGTGTCAACATAAGGTTACATCCGCATACAAGAAAAAACATGTGGAGTACCTCCCGAGCTAAAAAGATAACACTTTAGCATAGCCTAACCTAGCCTACTCGAGCCTTTCCTACTGTAACCTATACCAATCTAGCATAACCTAACCTACTCTAACCTATCCCATCCTACTCTAGTCCAAACTAACCTAGCTTACCCTAGCCCATCCTAAGCTAGCTTACTCTAGCTTAGCCTATTATAGCCTAGCCTACTCTAGCCTTGCCTAACCTACTGTAGTCTAGCCTAGCCTAGCCTACTTTAGCCTTGCCTAGCTTACTCTAGCTTTTCCTAGCCTACTCTAGCCTTGCCTAGCCTATTTTATCCTTTCTTAGCTTACCCTATCTTTTCTTAGCCTACTCTAGCCTAGCCTAGCCCAATTTAGCTTAGCCTACTCTAGCCTAGCCTACACTAATCGAGACTATCCTAGACTGATCTAGCATAGTATATCCTAGCCTAGTTGAGCCTAGCCGAGCATGTTCTAACCTAGCCTACTCTAGCTTAGCCTACTCTAGCCTAGTTGAGCCTATCCTACACTCACCTAGCCTACTCTAGTTTAACCTACTCCAATGCAACCTCCTCTAGATTAGCCTATCCTACCCTAGCCAAGCCTACTCTATATTACTGAAGCTTACTCTAAGACCAACCTACTCTAACCTACTATAGTTTAGCCAACGCTAACATACTATGGCCTACTCTAGCCTAGCCTACTCTAACAAACACTAGCCAACTCTAGCCTCCTCTAGCATACTCAATCATGCTCTAACCTATCTTACCCTAGTCTACTGTAGCCTAACCTACCCTATCTTATTCTAGCCTAGCTTACTCTAGCCTTCTTTAGTCTATCCTAACCTAACCTACAATCTACTATACCCTAACCTACTCTATCCTAGCTTATTCTAGCTTTCTCTAGCCTATTCTATCTTAGCTTATTGTAGCCAAGGTCAGCCTAGGTTAGCCTAGCCTACTCTAGCCTACCCTATTGTATCTTAGTCTAATCTAGGTTATCCTGGCCAAGTCTAGCCTACTTTAGCCTAGTCTAGCCTACTCTAGTCTAGCCTAGTCTAACCTAACCTACTCTAGCTTAGCCTAGCTACTCTAGCATAGCCTAGCTTGGCCTGACCTAGCTTAATCTAGTGTAATCTATCCTAGCCTAGCTTGGCATGGCCTAGCTTAATCTAGTGTAATCTAGCCTAGTCTAGCCTAGCCTGACCTACTATATTATAGCCTAGCCTAGCCTAACCTAGCTTTCTCAAGCCTACTCTAGCCTAGCCTAGCCAAGCCTAGTCTATCTTAGCCTACTCTAGCCTAGCCTAGCATAGCCTAGCTTAGCCTAACCTATCCTAGTCTAGCTTAGCCCACACTAGCCTACTTTAGCCTAACCTACTCTAGCCTAGCCTAACCTAACCTAACCTAACCTACCATACCATACCATACCCTACTCTAGCCTAGCCTAACCTATCGTACCGTACCATACCCTACTCTAGCCTAGCATAACCTAGCATACTCTAGCTTAGCCTACTCTATCCTAGCCTATCTTATTTTAGCTTAGCCTAGCCCATCCTACTCTAACATAGCCTAGCCTCCCCTAGCCTAACCTAGCATAGTTTAATCTAGTCTAGTCTATCCTAGCATAGCCTAGCCTAGCTTAGCATAGCTTGGCCTAGCCTAGCCTATTCAAGCCTCGCCTAGCCCAGCCTACCCTACCCTTTCCTAGCTTACTCTAGTCTTGCCTATCCTACTCTAGCCTTGCCCAACCTACTATAGTGTAACCCAACCTAGCCTAGCCTAGTCTATCCTAGCTCACTCTAGCGTAAACTAACACAACCTATTCTAGTATGGCCTAACCTACTCTAGCCTTGCCTAGCTTGGCCTAGACCAACATAGCCTAGCATATCTTATCCTAGCGTACTCTAGCCTAGCCTAGCATAGCCTATTGTACTTTAGCCTAGCCTATTCCAACCTACTCTAGCCTAGCCTACTCTCGTCTAGCCTATCCTAGCTTAGCATGCCCTATCTTAGCCTTCTCTAGCCTAGCCTAGTGTACTCTAGCTAAGCATACTCTTACCTAACCTAACCTACTATAGCCTGGCCTACTCTATCCTAGCCTAGCCTACCCTACTCTAGCATACTCTACCCAACTCTAGCCTATGCTACTCTAATCTAGCCTATCCTACTTTATCCTACTCTTTCCTATCCTACTCTAACCGACATACTAGCCTACCCTACTCTAGCCTATTCTACCCTACCCTACTTGCCTAAACTAGCTTAGCCCACTTTAGCTTAGCCTACTCTAGCTGACTCTAGCCTAGTCTATTCTTACTCTAATTGAACCTACTCTAGTCTACTCTAGCCTAACCTACTCTAGTCTACTCTAGCCTAGCCTATCCTATCCTATTCTACCCTACCCTACCTTAGCTTATTCTTGAATATCCTAGCCTAGCCTACTCTATTCTATTCTATGCTAGCCTATCCTACCCTAACCTAGCCTAGTTTAGCCTACTCTAGCCTTATCTAGCCCAACCTAGCCTAGCCTAGCCTACTCTAGCACAACCTAACTTAGCCTAGCCTAGATTAGCCTACTCTAGCTTAGCCTTTTCTAGCCTAGCCTAGCCTAGCCTAGCATGGCCTAGCCTAGGCTAGCCTGGCCTAGCCTAGACTACTCTAGCTTAGCTTTCTCTACCCTACCCTATCCTACTATAGAAACTCTAGCCTATTCTAACCTAGCCTAGTTTAGCCTAGTTTAGCCTACTCTAACCAAGCATACTCTAGCCTTCTCTAGCCCAACCTTATCTATTCTACTCTAGCCTACACTAGCCTAGCCTACTCTAGGTGACTCTAGCCTAGCCTACTCTAGTCGACTCTAGCCGACTCTTGCCTACTCTAGCCTAGCCTATTATGGCTTAGCCTACTTTAGCCTAGCCTAGGCTAGTCTACTCTAGCCTAGTCTAGCCTAGGTTAGCCTATTCTAGCCTAGCCTACTCTAACCTAGCCTAGCCTAGCCTACTCTAGCATGATCTATCCTATCCTACTCTTCTCTAAAATCTACCTATTCTAGCCTAGCCTAAAATTATAAGAGTTCATATATATACATGTTATAGTTGAAACATTTAATAAAACACACTTTCAAATTAAATCTAAAAAACATTAATTTAATTTTAAAATATAACTTTAGGTAAATAAGCATTTTAGCTTTATATTATATAGATATAAACATTCTTTTATTACACATTATATAATTTTAATTAAACAAGTACACCATACTACATTCTACATTGTATGATTAATACAATATAGTGTAGAACTTAATAAAATATTAATGATCTAAAATTCAAAATCATTTGAATATATATATAAAACTAAATTATATTAATAAAAAAAATTAAAGTAAGTTATATCTTTTTAAATTCTAATTTAAAAATGAAAATTGTTAAACTAAACTACACATAGAATTCAAAAATATAATATAATATATAAATTATAAAATATAGATAAAAAATATATATTTATACTAACTTATAAACTCAAAATCGTTTTAAGAGTGTCAATTAAAGTAAACTAATTATGATGATAGGAAAATTAAATTTGAAAAAAAAAGATTGAAGCAAGTTAAATTCAAAATTCAAAATCATTTTAAGAAAGTTAATTAAAGTAACCTAAAATGAAATTTGATATAAAAAAGAGAGGCATGTTAAATTAAACTGCACCCCTGAAAAACTAATTAATTTAAAAGAAACTGCAGCAGTAGACAAGTTACAACAATAGTAGAGAAACTGCAACAGTGAACAAAACCATTTTAAGAGAAACTGCAACAGTAGACAAGTTACACCAAACTACATTAAATTTAATAATCTAGAGACCAGTTACACCAAACTACATATTTGAGAAACTAATTTAATAGGCAGAAAGATAGGTTAAATTAAACCATACAGAGGAGGGTTAAACTTAATAAACACAAAGGTATGGAACAGTATTAACGACATGAATAGACTACAGTATGGAACGAGGAAACTAAATTTATGGTGTGGTATGACATGATGGGTGGATGATGCATTGTTCTTGGGATTGTTGAAATGAAGGGAATAGGGTTTGTTCCTGATGGCAGAATTGACAGAAAGAAAGTTGTATATGGCATAAAGAAACTGAATTATGGAACATGGAAACACAGATGGATGATGCATTGTTCTTGAATGCATGGAAGCTCTCGTAATGCTGATTCCCTTCCTATCATCGCTGAAAGACCATTGAAATGAATGGGACCGTTGAAGAAAAATTTCTGAGATGATGGGGATTGTTGAAATGAAGGGATTAGGGTTTGTTTTCGATGGAAGAATTAACAGAAAGAAAGCTGGACATATGGGATTGGAGAAATCAACATAAAGAAAGATGGACAAAGAATAACTTAAATGAAAGAACAAGGGCTTGTGAGAGTATAAGTACCGTGAATTGAAGCCCCGCGATTACTTGAAGAGAGCGTTGATCATTCTAGAGAGAGAGAGAGCAGTAACCCTTGAACAACTCAAGTTCCCTTGCATCCAATACCAATTGCTGCCTCCTCTATCACATATCATATACACACGACATGCACAGGCTCAGTCACGGGCTCAGGCACAGGCACAGGCACAGAATGAGGACGCCCAACCTCACATATATACTAGGCACAGGCACAGACTGAGAGGCCCAACCTCGCAGATATACCGAACCAGACTCGAGATAGAGGATGAGGAGGAAATAAATGTGAAAGTTCAGTGAGATTTTGATAATATATATGCTTCCTCTCAACGGATACATAAGCCTCCCCCCTCTCTCTTGCACAACATTTTTAACAGATGAGACAAAGACGAATAGCCTCACTCGTCGACAATTGCAGGAAAATTTCAAAATTGGTCCACCGCACCAAAAAAAAGATGGTAAAACCAAAAATCCCTCTCATGCTTTTTGCGATGCTTTTTGGTTTTTGAATTTTTTTTGAAATCCTGCTTTTTGCAATGTGTCTATTAACCCTGGTTTACCATAAATTTGTGAATTCTTCTTATTCTCAAAATCTGTTAGTCCTAATTTACCATAAATGTGTGAACTCTTAAAACTCTCTTTTGAATTTGTACAAAGTCTCCTATGACCTGGACAATAACTTGGACAAAGTCTCATGTAAATATCCAATTTTTTTGGGCTTTGTTTGGACAAAGATTCATTGGACATAAATGGACGAATAGGAGTCAAAATTGAGATGCTGAAGTGGATTGTAACTCAGAGTTGTTAGCTGCATTGTTGAGATATGAAGAGTAGTCTAGCATTCAAATTTGGGGTTTAAATAATTATCACTGGTATCTGAAACAAAAATGGAGATAATTACCAATAGTATCTGAACAAGTTAATGTTTCCATGAAACCCAGAAAGACCAATGCATGGTATTTGCTGGACTGCACATGGATTAGTTCGCTTTCTAGACTTTTGCTGGAGCCGTGTTGTTTGTGACGAGTGTACAACCACTGTGATTGAAAGTGTGATTGTGCTTGTCACGCCACTGTCCTAATTTCTTGTCACGCCACGCCCAAATCGACGGAACTTGGTAACTATGTGCAGACATAGGCAGTATACTTGAGGATCTTATTCGAGCAGGTCTGGATACTGAAATCATTGGTCGTGTGCTTACAAATTGTTACTCTAGTGGCTAAGTATCTTCTCAGATGTTGAAATTTTTACTTCTATAGGCCTTGAAAGAATTAGATGCCAATATTTATTTTATGCTTTAGATACCTCTCGGGATTCTCAAGCCAGGGTATAAGTGTTAGTGGCTTGTCTCGGTTTGTCCTCAGAGGTTTAAAATGTAGCTTCTTAAACTTTTCTTTCAACTCTTTGAAAAGACAGACAAATGAGAAAAGCATGACAATTGGATCTGCAGTAAATTCCTCACTTAGGCTAATTCCAAAATGAGAATGTTGGCTCAAATTTGGCGCCTAAAATGTTCTTAGTTATACACAAATTAGGTACTGTAAATGCTTTTTTTTCAATGGATGATATTTTAGATGAACAGTTGAAAATGGCAAGGCTGTTTACAGTATACGGCACTATAGATTGTAGATTGTTTTGTTTTACTAACTTTGGTAGCTCAAAAATGTGAAAGAACCATTTCCTTTGGTCAACTATCTAATTAAAATGCCCCGCTCTAGGATATTAGTTTTTCAATGCTTTCTTATTTAGCTTCCAAGACTGATTAACAAAGAATTCTATCAATATTCAATATTCATGGGTTGGGTTGGGTGGAAAGATTCTTTCACAATCAACGTTTCAACCTTGTGGTCAAACATGGGAGAATAAGTACTTTTCATCAAATATCTAATGAAAAAGCCCCGATACATATAATCCTCAAAATTCCATCATCTAATTTATAAGCCAAGCATCATTTCAAAGTTTTGAAGCATCTATCAACACAGAATTAGCCTATTAATATTAATATTTGAAATAAACTTAGATTGGATGCTTAGTTGCCATTTTGGCCCCTGTAGTTCCTCCCTCCAATTTCCATGTTGAGGTGGACATGGATATCTGCCTAGAAAAGTGTTGTCAGTTGTCTGTGCAGAATGCCAACTAGAGAATCCTTGTTATGCTTTATCAACCAGATTAAATTCTCTCAAGGATAGAGTAAATGACCACATCAGCAAAGGCAACGACTAGGATTAAGGAAATAAATTATGGAAAATTCGATTAAGTATAAAAAAGGTCACCACTCAACCATTGTTTCCTGTTGTCCGTTACTTCTAAGCCATGTCTGCTTCTTGACCACCTCTATTCAGTGTTTACATGATTAGTTTAAATTGTTCCAAGCAGTATTTTTCTTTGCTTTCAAATAATGATTTGTGGCCATACTCTGGCCTTTCCTGACAAAGTGTTGATTCCTTCTATTTTTTTTTAAAGTGGATGCCTTTTTTTATTAATGGTTTAAGTTGCAATGCTTTATGAATCAATCTGGCATTTAGCTGAAGTTCAGTGATTTTGCATGGCTAGGTGTCTGCTGCAATGAAGGATAAAATCTCAGTTGAAACTAAACAGGTAACTATATAATATATTCTTGTAAGAGAAGATGGTCTTAAAAATTTGTGGGATCAGTTAAGAAATGTTGATTCTCTGTTTAGGAGTAATGCAGGTGCTAATGTCAAGTCTGACAATAATTCTGTATCAGGAGCTGTGTGTTGTCTCTACTAGTTAACAAGAAGCCACTGAAACAAATGAAAGACTGTTTAGCAAGTTTCGAAAGGGCATATCTATTGCTTCCTCATCAGCTGCAACAACATTGAAATATTTGAAGGAAACCAAAATTATGGATTGGAAAAAAAGGGCTACAAAATTGTAAAAGAACTGACATCCAGACCCATCTAGTAGGTGAAGAAATCAGAATGCAGCTTTAGCCTCATCCTACAAGGAGAGGAGTAGTGCACCTAGCATTGCCCATCCAGACCATCTAGTAGGCGAAGAAATCAGAATGTAGCTTCATCCTCAGCCTACAAGGAGAGGAGTAGTGCACCTAGCATTGTCCCTGCAACTGTAAAGAAGACTTGTTGGGAAAAGATGGGAAGAATTTAAAGAGAAGGTAGAAACCATTTGAATTTTATTACTGCAGATTGAAAGAGACTATTTTTGGTGAAAGTGGAATGACAATATCATAAAAGGAAATACATTGTGACTTGTAACCCATAACATATTTGTGCTATTAAGGGTTTACTTTGTTTCAGATTTTTGATAGAAATTAGTTATATTTGTTTTACAACAGTATTGTGATATGATGATGAGATTTGATTTTCTTGTGTAGACTCTTCTCCTTACTGGATTTCATAGCAGATGTGCAGGAGATTGCTAAGCATACTCTTTGGGCTTCCCAAAAAGTATTATAAGTGCCAGTACAGAGCATTGTAGATGCAATGGACACTTTGTATTGAAAGTGCAGGGGCCAAGGTGATTTGGAAAAACTGAACAAAAATTGTAGTTATGAAATTATTGATGAGCGTAAAGAAGAGTGAAGGGCATGTGAAACCCAATGCATTTTCTGTGACGACAAGGCATATATCCGATTGGCTTTTTCTTCAACGGGTTGGATCTATTCAATACATGGTGCATATGACCACTTGGCCCAACTTAATGGCCATACTTGTGTTATTCTTAAACAAAGGCCTCATCACTAGAGCACACTAACCACTTCTTTGAGTAGTAATCAAACCCTAATGGGACCTATAATAGTGACTTTATTTGACCAACTCAACTCACTCTCTGTTATCCCAGTTTCCCAAATTTGTAGTCATATGAGGTGTGTTAAATAAATGTTGAAGACATTCATTTCAATTCTCACCATGCACATTATAGCTGGAAATGTAAGAAATATCTTCTGTAGATTGCAGGGAACCAACCAAAAGCGTGTAGCATACAGAGAAATATTGTACCAACATAAGGTGAAGCGATAACACAATACGAGGAATTCACCACCATCCTCCACTTTGACTACAAATCTGTGTTAATAACATCACAATTTTCATAACTACAAATCTGTGTTAATAACCTCACACTTATCTCACCACTTCATAAGGTTAAGCTTGTCTCACCACTTCTTGGCGTCACTTTCGTATTATGCATGCAAAGACCACCTGCTTACAACATTCTTCCCATGGTGATTTAGTTCCTTCCATAGTTACCACATTCTTCCCATGGTGATTTACAACATTCTTCCCATGGTGATTTAGTTCCCCTGTCTGTAGTGATTTCGTTCCTTAAATCTCCTACTCCGAGTACAAGCTCCGAGAATAGCTAGTTTACCTAGCAGAAGTTTTAGTTGGCCTTAGCTTGTCTGTGTCTTGTCTGCTTTGCTGGTCTAGAAGGGCCCATGGTCTTTCTCTAGATAGTGTGGAGCCACCTCCTCAAAGGCCTAGGATTAATAGTTGCTAATTTATTCTATTCATTTATTTATTTTAATTATTATAATATAATTTTATGCATGCATGCATTATTCATGAGAATGTTTAACTTCAAAAATATGTCACTATTCACTAATCATGGAATGTTTTCCTTGTATTTACATAAATATAAAACTGCATAAATTAATAGAATTTATGCTTTACATGTATACATATATCTATATCCAAAGGCGTGTTTGAAGCGAGTTTCACAATTACCATTCATTTCATTAGCATCGAGCATGGCTGGTGACATTATATTTTCTATATAAATGAGTCACATGAAAAGGAAAAATATAAATTATTGTCCATGTAGTGATCTCTACTAATTGATATTCAATATGTATACCCTTGTGAATGGTTAGCCTATTTGCTTGTGAATGGTTAGCCTATTTGTGAATAGTTAGTCTATGTATACCCTTGTAAATAATTACTATTTTTTGTAAGTTGTTAGTAAAGAGAGCATCAACACAATAGTGAGTACATTTTCTTTACAATTTTGTTGTAAGAACTTGTAAAGTTATTGAATGTTCAATTGGTTTTTTTCCTTCTCGTTCTATATAAATGGTATTTGTTGTACCATGTTATATCATGGTTTAAGTGACTTCTCTCAAAATGGAGTAGTGTAATTGGCATTTAAATTGATTCATTTTTTTATGATTTTTTTTCAAATTTTAGTGAACAAAAATTGTTGAAACCATGAAATCTGATACTCAAATCATAATTTCATTATCTTAGGTTGGTTCAAAGACTCCATTATATTCTAATATTGTAGTTTACACTTAAATTGATTCATTTTTGGTGATTTCTATCAAATTCTAGTGAACCAAAAATTGTTGAAATCATGAAAACTATTGCTCAAACCATAATTTCATTCTTTTATGTTGGTTCAAACATTCCATTATACTGGAATATTGTAGTTCACACTTAAATTGATTCATTAATTCTATTTCTCAAATCATGAAATATATCGCTCACCTGTTGTATTTTTACATTCCCCTTTAGAGAATGTTTTGCTTAAATATGCATCATTCAACAATCACATTTTACTATAAAATTTACCCTTCTACAATGAAGTTTTCATAATTAGATTGTCCATTTAGAGTTGCAAGACTAGTGCAAGGATTAGATTTATCTTACGAAAGGACCCCATCAACAATTGATTACAATGTCAGTGGTACAACACTCCTATATGGGAAATATAACATCATTGTAATTATTAGGTCATAACTTTTATGAGATGGAATTTGATAACCAAATTATCATCAAACACTCTTAAAAAAACCTTTCTCAACAAACATAAGGAATACCTCAAATGTATTTAATAAATTAGTCAAACTAGTTAAATTAACTAATTCCAAAATTACTTAATTATGAGACTCCATGAACACTCATATAAATTTCATCTCTCAACATAACCCTAACTCTAAGACACGTTGGAACACTAAAATGAAATTTATTTATATTCAAGTAAACTATATATTATTTATAGTAATAATCCCTAAAACGCGAAAGCTAAGATCAAGCTATTTAGCATTTAGATAATGGACTTACAATATGCCACGTTTCCCTCAAATTCTTGTAATTTATCCTACAAACCGATTGTTCGGACACATACTTCAATGGTGCTTTATTACATTGATTTTTGACACCCATCATACAACCTCATCCAAGAGTTGTCCCATGTGATAAATATTAGAGAGTAAAATAAAAGAAAGAAACACCTACAATGCAACAATTTTCAAACTAAATTTGAAAGGGTAATTAGTTGGAGGTCCTCACCCATTAAATATGTCCAACTCCACACCACTTATTTCCGCAACATAAATAAAGCACATCCATTTTTGAGTAGTCTCTCCATCGAATCATTACTTCTATTTATGGTTGCTTAAGGTTCTAGCATATGCCCCTTTGGTTGTCAACCAAAGGCTTGAAGCTCGTAAGGCTTGACACCATAAAATATGGAGATAATTATGTTGTAAACAGTAAGCATTTTGAATTACATTCCATTCCTATCTCTTTATTATTATTGAGCCTACCTACATTGATGATTGATGGACCATGGCAATTTGTAGATGTGATATGATTACGATCATAAATTTGAGTTAATTGATGAGTGAAAATTAGCATTTCATAGTTGAGGAGAGTTAATAAGCTAAAGGAGAGCTCCATGGCAAGGCAACTTGAGTGTGTTGTGTGTTTGCACAATTTCACTTCATATATATAATTTGGGAGTGATAACAATTTACATATTAGTGTTAGTTGTAGGAGATGATGTTGAATACTCATGGAAAATTTGAGTTTTAGTGTGAAAACCCACTTAGGGAAAGGAATTATGAATTTTTCTAGATATGGATAACCTTATTCGTGATTGGAGAGGTAATTTTAGTTGGTCGTAAATATTTCCTGCTAAGATTTTACTATTTAAGCTTTGAATTAAATTCAAATATGAAAGTGATTTTACTATTTGGTCGTAAATATGAAAGTGATTATCACTGACCCACATTAAATTCTTAATTAAATTCAAATCGACATTGTGTAAACATTTACACCAATCGAACAGGGCATTGATCATGACTCTTGAGTCATCAATTCCAACTTGACAATAGGAATTACAAGTGGATGTTTAAACAGACTAAACATCATGTCATGTAGCAATAGAAAAATATGGTACACAGTGGGTAGTAGGTACTTATTAAAAGTATGCAAGTGATTATGACTAAACCAAAGATCACTCATTCAAATTCTTAATTAAATTCAACTTGACAATGTGGCAATGTTTTGAGCATTTACATTAATCACATTGGGCATTGTGTTTATGCCAACTCGTTTACACCAATCAAACTGGGCATTGCTCATGACTCATGAGCTGATTTGACAATAGGTATTAAAAGTATATGTTTAAACTGACAAAACATCATATCATATAGTAAAGCAAAGATATGCAATAATAGAAAATATGGTATACAATGGATATTATATACGTCCACTTATTAATAGTGTACAAGTAATAATTGACATTTTTGAAAAGATATTGAACATCAAATTTATGTTTCAGTAGAAATTGACCATTACAAGAAATGTAATGTTCACTTGACACTTATAGTTATGTTTGAATAGGTTGGTAAGTGCCTTGAGAATTCCTTAAAGAATAAAAAAATATTAATAAATGTTGAGGAACATTAATCTCAATTCTCACCATGCACATTATACCCATGAATAACAACATCATTTATTTCCTAGTTGGAAATGTAAGAAATATTTTTGTAGATTGCAAGGAACCAACCGAAAACATGTAACATTGTAATACCCCTAGTTCGAACCCCAATTGTAATGTACATATAGGCTAGTGAGCTAGGATATTTTGAGCTAGAGCGTCTTTGTATGAGTTCTGAGGCCAGAGTACCTATGTGATTAGGTTGGAGAGTCTAGATGTTAAAAGGCCACCGAGCCTATCATTGTAAAATGTAATCGCACATGATGATAATAATAAAATACATCACTATTGCAGACCTAGTCAGACGAAAGAGTATGGGGAGATATAACTCCACACCAGAGAGAAAGGGGGATAAGTGTCTAGGAAGAGGGTCTAAGAGAAGGGGGGCTTAAGCCAAGGGAATAATATAATATTATTCCTAAAGTCTAAAGTCATGTAATGATTTTTATCCTAAGTCCCTAAAGGTTGGGAACGAGTCACCAAGTGGAGTCAAAGGTAGTTCATAAGGTGATAAGTGTCAAGTTAAGGGCATGCAAATATATTGTGGGAACTTAGTGTAATTTCCATCATTTTCTTTCCATTCTTACCCATCATTCACTCATCTCTTGCCATCCATAGTTGTACCTGTACCTGAGAGTTTTGGAGACGATTATACCCAGTAATTCCTTGGGGTTTTGGGTTGAAGAAGCAGGTTTTCAGGCTCGTGGGCATTGGATTGAAGAAGCGGGTCGTCAGGCCCGTGAGCATTCTCTCCAAGTGGGAGAACTGTTGGGAATTGTTTTTCCTGTGCACTGGTCAATAGTTACAGATCTCTAAGACTTTTTGTCTGGCTTGTTGTTGAAGCCATGGAAGGGAATTGGGGAAGTCAAAGGACTGTTGAGCAAAGAAGGGGCACACTTCCTGGGGTGGGATAGGCTGTGGCAAATGAGAGGTTGTAGGATAGTTCCAGTAGTTGGCACCTTGACATGAGATTTATCATGCCGGTTAGGCCTTAGTCTTACTTAGGAATCCTTCCCTGGAGGAGTCTCTAGCCTCAACTCGAAGGTGACCTACTGCTGAGAGTTTATGAGCAATAGAGTCTATGGCTGGGAGGTATGTCTGAGGTCTGCACATAGTTAGTGATTTACCATTAAAAGATAAGTGTTTTTTATAAGTTTTTACTACGTGTATTATTTTGTGAGTAATATGTATATCTTTTTGTTAATTCTATATACTTAAAATGTATATGTTTATGCATGATTTATATGTTATTTGCAATATTGCATATTTCTTTGCATATGTAGAGCATGCTATTAATTAAATGGTATCAGAGTTGGAAAAAATTTGTGGCATGGCCCAACTTGGGGCTGAGGATGCTACATTGTGGTATTAGAGCCACATGTTCAACACTGTGCCTGTATGGGCTAGAGAGAGAGTGTTGAAGCTAAGTTTGTAGAAATTAAATCTATGAGGATGTCTACAACATGTTTGTGAAAATTATTTTCATGAAATTGAAAGAAATTCATGAGGAATCTGAAAGAATTGAATCCGGGGATTAAAAATCCTTTTTTTTTAATCTATGTTTTGGTATTTTCAAGCTTGGAATTGGCTGAATTACGAATTTTGGAGTTATAGTGAAGCCATGGCGAAATCGGGAAAAAATCCCAAATTTCTGAGCGAATTCGAGTGAAATTTGTGCCCATAAATGCCCATCAGTCATGCGCGGACATAATTGGTGGTGAGCAATGCTGAAATTGGTTGCATTAAGCTTAATTTCAAATTTCCATGGTGGTTAGGGAAAAAAATATTGAAATTTATGTATTTTCTGGAAAAATTCAAAAATTAGGATTTTTTTTTTCTGTATATGACATCAACATGATGTGGCCGTGACATGGAAATAACATGGACTACCATGATGGTAGGTCCATAGTGGCAGAGGGTGGCATGGTAGTAGGTGACGTGGGAGCTATGTGTGTAGGGTGGTTTAGTCGATACCATAAACCATTGTTGCATGGGGGCGAAGTAGTTTTGGCTTCCGACCCTTGTACCATGCGACACCACACAAATTATACCACGTATCATCGAGAAACCATTGTCACAACCCAAAGGGATATTAAACTTTGTGTACTTTTGGGATGTGACATGGCCTTTCCATTGTCAATCTCCCTCGATCTCGACAATCAGATTAAGGAGTGCAAGTTCATGCGCGCGAAGGAAAAAGGTGTGGAATAAGACCTGCCCATCCCCATGATCAATGAAAAGGCGCCATGTGGAAATTTGAAAGTCAAGGTGGGACCTTTTTTCTGTCTGGGTCATAAATGTGCCAGCTAGGCAAGTGGGCCCATAAAATATCAATATTTTAATGAATTTTAAGGCTTGCGTAAAGGGAGAAAGAGATAAGGAGGATAGAGAAGGCCAATGAGACAATGCCCGGTAGTCCAAGAAGCCGACATGGATTCATATTAAGGTTAAAAGTGGACCCATGATGCCATATTAACATCCATCTCAACATAAATCAGTTAATTTTCTCAGAAAATTACAACATTTTTAAGGTCATGTTCTTGCAGGTCATTTTTGAAAGTCCAAACAATGTTTTTAGAGCTTCTAATTTTCGAGATTGTAAGTGTCATAAGAATCACATACAATCTTTGTGTCTTAAAGGAAAGAGATCAAGGAGAGATTTCCAATGAGCTACACTATTCACAAATCGGAGCTTATATGAGGAAGTTATGGGCGAAATAGTTCAAGGTAATTTTTATATACTAGTTTATTCTAGGGGCCATAACTTCCTACTCATAAGTCTGTATTGGGAACAAGAGTAGTCAATAGAAAAATATTTAACCATAGAAGACATATATGGAGTTATATTGGGAATTTCAGTAAGAAAAAGTGTATAGGAGGAGGTAGAAGATTCCTATAGCATTCAATGCTAAAAAGGTAAATCAGTTAAAACTTCAGCAGGCTATAACTAGTAGTCTGATTGTTGGATGAAGGTGAAGCTTGGCTAGATTGTTTAACATGGGGTCATGAAGAAACCCAATGGAGCTCCTATCAAAATCCAAAAGGAGGTAGTGTAGGGATGCAAGAACATGGTTGAAATTACACCTGGTTAAAAAGTGTATAAAATAACAAATGGGTAATTTTTCAAATGGATACAACTTGTTGCTAAGAGCTCAGATTCATTGAGCAAGAGGATAGTCATTAGAAATGTCTTAGATAGAGGAATCCAAGAATGCACCTATAAATTTGGATTGGACTGTAGAATTCACATGAAAATAAAATGAATAATTCTAGTGTATTTAAAAGGGAGAAATGGTGCAAAGTTGAAATATTTGTTAAATTATTGTGGTCTAACAAATCTAATTGCATGCACATTTTGCAGAGTTAAAGACAAATAGAACAAAGAAAATTTTATCAAAGAGACCTTAGTCTGCAAAGAGATGTTCAGAGTTATAAGGTTGATAATGAGAGGCTTATGAAAGCCAAGGAGCAACAAGATGACTTCAACATCAAGTTGTTGCAGATCTTGGACATAATAGAGAAAAAAATGGACAAGGAGACAATCAAGCAAGTCAAGAAGTTATAGATATCATGCTAGAAGAGGGGAATTGGAAATTGTTGGTAGAAAACATCATCACTCCCTAAGACACTCAGTTAGAAAAGCACATAGTAGTCCAAGCTTATCTCCTGTCAGAAGACATAGAGGTCGGGGGTAGATGAACTACAAGGAGAAATGAATAAGATCAAACCCCCTACCTTTGATAGTGAGCATAATAAAGATGAATATGAAAAGACTTGGTTGTTGGGCATGTGGAAGTGCAACACATTGATGAGAAGAAGGTTACTTGGAAGGAGTTCAAAAATTATTTTCAAAAGAAGTACTTAAGTAAGTGTTATTATGATAGAAAGGTGAAGGAGTTATTCTAACTCAAGCTTGGGAGTATGACCATGGATGAGTATGAAAGGATATTCTTATATCTATTGAAATATGTTGACTTAATCAAGGATGAACATGTTAAGATTCACAGGCACCCGAGTGGGCTACCATCAATTTTCAGTGATAAGATACAATATGATGATCTTGAAACACTGGAGGAAATGATAAGGAGAACTAAATGCCTCTATGATAAACATAGAGAAAGACCAACTTTCCAAAAGGATTGGGAAGGCAAAAAAAAGGGCAAGATGGAGAAGAGGAAGAAGGGGACCAAGCAACCATTCTTCAGAAATAATTATTAGGGACAACCATCTTCCAAAGATCATAGGATGGAAAAAGTAGTGGGGAAAAGACCAAGGAAACAACCTATTAAATGTTGGGGTTGTGAAGGAGAGAATATGTATCGATATTTTCCTCACAGAGGAGAAAAAGTGAGGATTGTTCACAATATACAACAAACTGTTACAGTTGAAGATATGGGGAAAAACATACTAAGGATCTGTGTAGCTCTAGATAACAAGTAAGTTGAGTTTCAATCCCACATGATTGAAGTGGAAGGTAAGATTAATGACCAACCCATTGTTATTTTAATTGATTCAGGAGATGGTCATAGTTATCTACATCCTAAGGTGGTGGAAAAATTTCATTTTTCAAGAAGCAAGCTTGGAAAATCTTGGTTGGTGCAACTAGCTATAGGATCTAAAAGAAGAATCAATGAGTTGGTTAAGGAATGTCCAATGTACATGAATGGGATGAGCACAAGGGTAGATTTGAATATCATACCTTTGGGATTATATTATTGGCTCATTGGTATGGATTGGTTGCACAAGCATCATGCTATCCTAGAATGTTATAACAATGATTTTACTTGCTTGTATGAGGAAGGGAACTTGAGAAAAGTACAAGGTATTCCAAGGGCAGTAACTATTGGATAAATTTCAGCCTTGCAGTTGAAGAAAATCTTTAGGAAATGATGGCAAATATTTGTAGCACATATGGAAGAGACAAATAAGGATAAAGTGTCAAATATTGGAGATCATCAAGTCCTAAAATAATTTGAGGATGTAATTAGATAAATACCAGGGTTTCCACCCAAGAGAGATATAGATTTCTCTATTAATTTGATGCATGCAGAAACCTAAATGTCCAAGACTCCTTATAGGATGAGTACACAAAAGTTGAAGGAGTTACAAATGCAGCTTGAAGAAATTTTGAAGAAGGGGTGATCTAGATTATTTTTTAGAACTAAATGAAAGCGGAGATATAATAAAGAAATGTACAGAGATATCTCATATATTCAATAATATAACATAAATGTATCAGAGATGAAACCATAAACACAAATATACAATAATACACAATTTTCTATTAATGAGCGAAAATGTACAAAGACTGTAAAATACAGAGTGAAAGACTCGCTAGAATGGTGACAACTTATCTCTGAGAAGAGATGTGAAGGCTACTCGCATCTGTAAGAAGATGATTGTTACAATGAGGATCCAAAGGCCTTTTTAACATAAGTAAAATCCAAAACCCTAACCCCAGAAGATGAAAAGCCAAAAGGTTTGTGGGCCCCAATGGGGGTAGTTGATACGTCAACTTCCCGGGGATGTAAGTTTTGCATACAATCTTTGTTTGGGGTGCTCGATACACCATTGGAAAGGTCTAACCGAGAAGAAACATTTTCGACTGGTCCAAGCAAGTGCCTTCAACATTTGCCTCGACCCAAAATCCCAAAAAAACGTCGTTTAGGGCCTCAAAATGGCCTCGAAAGTTTGGAACGTGAAAAATTGTCAAAAAACTACCAAGATGGAAAATTGTTTTTCAAGCCCGTGGAATAGGTGGGTGGCCACTGATATCCACCTAGATCAAGGGGTATATATGCCCAAGTGTGTCACCTTGGTGTGCCCCAGTGTTATTTGTGAAAAAGAAAGATGGCACCCTGATGCTTTTCATTGACTTCAGGTCGCTGAATAAGGTGACTGTGATGAACAAGTATCATTTTCCAAGGATAGATGATTTTTTTGATCAGCTGAAGGATGCAAATATATTCTCCAAGATTAACCTCAGGTCACAATATCATCAGGTGAGGATTAAAGAAGAAGACATCAACAAGACAACCTTCATAATGAGGTATGAACATTATGAGTTCACAATGGTGCCATTTGGGTTGTCAAATACAACAGATGTCTTCATGTGTTTAATGAATGGTATTTTCATGGATTATTTAGATATGTTTTTCATTGTATTTTTGGATGAAATACTTATTTACTCTAAGTCTAAAGAAGAGCATGAACAACACTTGAGGATGCTGCTGGAAGTATTGAGAGAGTATAAACTATATGAAAAATTGAGCAAGTGTTCATTCTACCAGAGATAAATAAATTATTTGGGCCATATCATATCAGAGGAAGGGATAACAATGGATCCGAAAAAGACAAGATCCATTGAGGGATGGCCAGTACCAAAGAATGTCTCCGAGGTGATATCTTTCACGAGACTTATAGGTTACTATAGAAGATTTATTGAAGGTTTCTCAAAGATTGCAAACCCAATCACTTCTTTGAAAAAGAAGGGTGTGAAGTTTGAGTGGATATCCGATTGTGAAAGAATTTTCCAACACTTGAAGAACTTGATGACAAGTGCACCTATTTTGAGGATTGTTGATCCAAATGAAGATTTTGTTGTGCACACTGATGCATGTAAAGAAGGGCTTGGAGAAGTCCTTAGCAAAAATGGACATGTGATATACTATGAGTCAAGAAAATTGAAAGAACATGAAATACACTATGGGATTCATGATTTAGAATTGACTGGCATAGTGCATGCCTTGAATATGTGGATGCACTACCTAATGAGAAAGATATTTGAGATGAGGACAGACCATAGTGGTTTGAAATATTTGTTTGGACTGCCAACTTTGAATGTTAGAAAAAGTAGATGGATGGAGTTCCTCAGTGAGTATGGCCTTGATATAAATCATATCAAAGGAAATAAATAACAAGTTGGTTGATGCACTTAGTAGGAGAGTGCATTAGATGCATGCTACAACCATTATCATGTACATATCTGATTTAAAAGATAGAATTTTGGAAGCTGCAAAATCATATCAACATTATATGGAGATGAAAGAAAAATTACAGCAAGGTAATTTGCAATAGGAAATTGAAAATTATGAGCAAAGGGAGGATGGAATCCTCATGTACATGGGCAGAGTTTATGTGCCTAATTTTCAAGAATTGAAAAATCTGGTGCTAAGAGAAATGCATAATGTGGCTTATGTTGGGCACCCAGGTTCCCATAAAATGATTGCAGGTGTCAAGAGTCAATATTATTGGTCAGGTGTGAAGAAATAAGTGGTTTATCATATAGCTAAATGTCTTGAATTTCAAAGGGTCAAGGCTAATCATAGACATATAGCTTGTTTTCTACAACCATCTCCCATTCCTGAGTGGAAATGAGAAGTGGTGACAATTGAATTTATCACCAAGCTTCCTAGAACAATAAAGAAACATGATTACATCATGTTGGTGGTGGATAAACTAACTAAATCTACTCATTTTATTCTAGTGAAGATTGCTCACAAAGTAGCTAACAATTCATATATTTATATGAGAGAAATTTCCAGGCTACAAGGTGTCCCTAAGATAATTGTTTCTGACATAGATCCCAAATTTACACCAAATTTTGGAAGGGGTTATTTAAAGGATTAGAGACAAATCTGAACTTTAGCACATCATATCATCCAGAGTCAGATGGGACAACAGGGAGGGTCAATCAGGTTATTGATGATATGTTGAGGAAGTATGTGATGGATAAACCATCAAAATGGGAGGACTACTCACATGTTGGTTGTGGAGCCTGATTATCTTCCTGATTCAGAGGTCTTTGTTTTCATCCATGTGTATACCCCATAAAGACTTTACACCCTAGAAGAATGTACACTCATCCACGCGAGGGAGTGCAGGGGGGTTCGGAGGCGAAGCCCCTGAAGGAAAAATTTCCTTGTAAAAGTATATTGTAATTTCATTGTAAATCTAGACCGTTCATTATAAGGTTGCAGATATAATGATAGAAGTTATGTTAGGGTTTTTTTTCCCTAGAAGGAAACCCTTTCTTATGAGGGAAATGTATTACAGCTAGGAATGAGAGAGAATATTGTATTCTGAGATAGGAGACTATGTGAGAAAGAAGAGGAAGTTATAGCGGGTTTGATGTAGGTTGTATCCATTCGATTGCTGGATAATAATAAAGGAAGGACTTGAGAATTTATTTGGTGGACGTAGCCCACACTGGGTGAACCACATATATCCGTGTCTCTATTGTATTATGTATCTTCTGTATTTTATTTCCGCATCTATTTTATTTTATTGTTCCGTGATCCTATTTTTCTAACAACTAGTATCAGAGCGAAAGGTAACTCGTAGGAAAAGAGGGTTCTTGGTTCGAGTGGGAGCAATGTCGGAAGATGGAAAGTTTATGGTCGGGAAATTTAATGGCCAAAACTACCAGTTGTGGAAGATGTAGATGGAATATTATTTATATCAAAAGGATCTATTCCTACCATTGGGCGGAATAACAAAGAAGCCAACGACGATGAAGGGCGCAGAATGGGATATTCTTGACAGAAAGGCTCTAGGAATGATACGATTGAGCTTGGCAGCGTTATTGGATTTCAATATTTTGAAATAAAAGACAACGAAGGGTTTGATGGACGCATTGGCTAAATTGTATGAAAAACCCTCAATGTCCAATAAGGTATTTCTAATGAAGAGATTATTTAATATGAAGATGTCAGAAGGTGGGTCTGTTGCATATTATTTAAATGAATTCAATACGGTTACTAATCAACTAAGTTCTGTAAAAGTGGAATTTGATGATAAGGTCAGGGCTCTTCTAATCTTGTGCTCATTACTAGAAAGTTGGAATGGCTTGGTCATGGTTGTAAGTAACTATGTCTCTGGTTCAAATACTTTAAAATTTGATGATGTTGTTGGTGTTATCCTTAGTGAGGAAATGCGATGGAAAAGCACAGGTGAGACATCAGGTAATGCATTGAACATGGAGAATAGGGGAAGACAAAAGGATAGAGGAAAGGGCTCAGGGAACCACATAAATTCTAGAAAGGGTAGATCCAAATCCAGAGTTGGAAAAATAGAGTGTTGGAATTGTGGGAAGAAAGTACATTTGAAGAAAGACTGCAGAGCTCCAAACAAACAAAGAGATGGACATCAGGAGAGAAATCAGGAAGCAAATGTAACAGGTGATGTGTTACAAGATGATTTGATTCTTTCTGTAGATAATATTTCTGAGTCTTGGGTGGTAGATTCAGAGGCTTCATTTCATGCCACACCCCATAGAAAACATTTTCTAGATTATGTTCAAGGTGATTTTGGACAGGTTCATTTGGGTGATGATGCACCATGCAAAATTGTTAGAATGGGAAAGGTAAAAATAAAGCAAAGAAATGGAAACCAATGGTTGTTGAAGGAGGTAAGACATGTTCCAGATATAAGAAAAAATATAATTTCAATAGGACAATTGGCAAGTGAAGGTTGTATATCCATATTTATAGATAAGACGTCGAAGGTCATCAAAGGATCATTGGTGATATCAAAAGGAGAGAAGGTAGGTACATTGTATTTATGTACTGGTAATATTGACTCTTCTATCTCTTTAACTTCTACAGGAGTGGATACAACACTGTGGCATCATAGGCTTGGACACATGAGTGAGAAGGGGACGCAAATACTTTACAAAAGAAATTTGTTGCCAGATCATAAACAAATTGATTTGGACTTCTTTGAGCATTGTGTTTATGGAAAATAGAAGAGAGTCATATTTCTCAGAGTCGAAAAAGAAAAGAAGAGTGAAAGGTTAGAGCTTTTGCATACAGATGTATGGGGACCAACTCAGGTATCATCTTTTGGTGTCTCTCGTTATTATGTTACTTTTATTGATGATGCAACTAGAAAAAATTGGGTTTATTTCATTTGACAAAAATCTGATGTTTTTGATACTTTTAAGAAATGGAAAGCTTTGGTTGAGAATGAGACAGGAAAAAAATTGAAGTGTCTCAGATAAGATAATGGAGGTGAATATTGCAGCAAGGAGTTTGATTATTACTTTTCATACCATGGGATTCGTAGAGAGAAGACAGTTCCAAGAACACCACAAGAAAATGGTGTGTCAGAAAGGATGAACATGACAATCATGGAGTGTGCAAGGAGTATGAGATTGCATGCTGGTTTTACCTTACAGTTCTGGGTAGATGTTGTAGATATTGTTGTTTACTTAATAAACAGAGGACCTTCAATCTCTTTGGATGGTAGAATTCTAGAGGAGTCATGAACAGAAAAAAAACGTAAACTATTCTTTTTTGAAGACTTTCGGTTGTGAAGCATTTGTCCATATTGATAAAGAAAATAGAACAAAGCTTGAGGCAAAATCCAATAAGTGTACCTTTATTGGATACTGTGTTAATGATTTTGGTTATCGCTTAAGGGATTACGAAAATAAAAAAATCATTAGGAGTAGAGATGTCATATTCAATGAGAAGGTCATGTACAAATATCAGTTGCAGGGAAAGAAACAGGAAAAAGAAAAACCAGAATACACAGTGCTTGATGAGATCACTGGAAAAGAAATTCCAAAGGAACCAAAAAATCAAAATGTACAACAACAGGAGCAACATGTACCTCAAACTCCTGCAAGTGTAGTTAGAAGATCTATTAGGTTAAGTATACCCCCTGAAAGATACTCTACTTCATTGTATTATTTATTATTGACTAATTCTGGTGAACCATAATGTTATGAATAGGCAATGCAGGTAGACACCAAAAAGAAGCGGGAGCAAGGCAAGAAGGAGGAAATGGATTCCTTGGTAAATAACCAGACTTGGGACTTGGTTCAGTTGCCTGCTAGAAAAAGACCATTGCAGAATAAATGGGTTTACAAGTTGAAGGAAGAAGATGGAGGAGAAAAGAGGTACAAGGCTAGACCTGTTGTAAAGGGGTTTGCACAAAAGAAAGGTATAGATTTTGATCAAATATTTTCTCCCATTGTTAAAATGACTTCAATTAGGACTATTTTGAGTCTCGTGGTAGTAGAATATTTGCATCTTGAACAATTAGATGTAAAAACAACTTTCCTCCATGGGGATTTGGAGGAAGAGATTTATATGCAACAACCACAGGGGTATGAGGTCAAAGGGAATGAGAATTTGGTATGCAGATTGAAGAAGAGATTTTGTGGCCTAAAGCAATATCCAAGGCAGTGGTATTTGAAGTTTGACAGGTTTATGATAGAACAAGGTTATAGTAGATCTCATTCCGATCACTGTGTTTATTTTAAAAGGCTAGAAAATGGAAATTATATTATCTTGCTATTGTATGTAGATGACATGCTTGTTGCAGTGTCTAAAATGCAGGATATAAATGTGCTCAAGAAGAAATTGGCTAATTCATTCGCGATGAAGGATTTGGGTGTTGTAAAGAAAATCCTTGGTATGAGAATAACAAGAGACATGAAAAGTCGCAAATTGACATTGTCTTAGGGTGAGTACATAGAGAAGGTGTTGGAGAGGTTCATAATGTAGAATGCAAAACCAATTAGTACACCTTTGGCCAGCCATTTCAAATTAACTAAAGAAATGTGTCCTAAGACACAGGAGGAGACATAATACATATCCATGGTCCCTTATTCATCAGCAGTTGGCAGCTTGATGTATGTGATGGTTTGCACAAGACCAGATATTGCACATGCAGTGGGAGTTGTGAGCAGGTATATGAACAATCCAGCTAAAGAACATTGAGAGGCAGTAAAGTGGATTCTCTGATATTTGAGAGGTATTGCTACTCATGCATTATGTTTTGGAGGATCAAACACTTTTCTATGGGGATATGTTGATTGAGATATGGCAGGTGATAAAGATAGCAGGAGGAGCACCACAGGGTATGTTTTTACTCTAGGTGGAACAACAATAAGTTGGATTTCAAAACTGCAAAAGGTTGTTGCACTTTCAACAACAAAAGCATAGTATGTTGCTGTTGTAGAGGCTAGTAAAGAAATGATTTGGTTACAGAAGTTTATGGAGGAATTGGTAAAGAACCAGGAGAACAATAGGTTGTACTATGACAATGAGAGTGCCATTCATCTTGCAAATAACTCAAATTTCCATTCGAATACTAAGCCTATACAATTGAGGTACCATTTCATACGATCCATCTTGGAAGATGGACATTTGAAGTTGGAAAAGATACACACTAGCTAGAATCCTGCAGACATGTTAACAAAGAGAGTAACCAGGGAGAAATTGAGTTCTTGTTCAGTTTTGGTTGGTCTTCAAGAATGAAGACGAAGATGAGAAATTTTCCAGGTCCAAGAAGGTTCATAGTCCAGTAGATACAACAATGGTGGAGTTGTTGAGATCAGTCTCCAAGTGGGAGATTATTGGTTGTGGAGCCTGATTATCTTCCTGATTCAGAGGTCTTTGTTTTCAACCATGTTTATACCCCATGAAGACTTTACACCCCAGAAGAATGTACACTCATCCACGCGGGGGAGTGCAGGGGGGGTTACCCCCCCTGCGGGGTCCGGAGGGGCTATCCCCCCGGCTGGGGGGTTCGGGGGTGAATCCCCCGAAGGAAAATATGCCTTGTAAAAGTATATTGTAATTTCATTGTAAATCTAGACCGTTCATTACAAGGTCACAGATCTAACGGTAGAAGTTATGTTAGGGTTTTTTTCCCTAGAAGGCAACCCTCTCTTATGAGGGAAATGTATTGCAGCTAGGCATGAGAGTGAATATTGTATTATGAGATAGGAGAATGTGTGAGAAAGAAGAGGAAGTTACAACGGGTTTGTTGTAGTTTGTATCCCTTCGACTGCTGGATAATAATAAAGGAAGTACCTGGAAATTTTTTTGGTGGACGTAGCCCACACTGGGTGAACCACATATATTTGTGTCTCTATTGTATTGTGTATCTTCTATATTTTATTTCCACATCTGTTTTATTTTATTGCTCCGTGATCCTGTTTTTCTAACACTACACTTGGTAGAGTTTTCTTATAATAATGGGTATCATGCATCTTTGAAGATGAGCTCATTTGAGGCACTATATGACAGAAAGTGCAATACACCAGTGAGTTGGACAACCCAATAGAAAAAGTAGTGGTTGGGTTAGGATTTCTCAGAGAAATGGAAGACCAGATGGTGAAGACTAAGAAGAATTTAAAGGTTGTTCAAGACATGCATAAAAACTATGCAGATAAGGGAAGAACTCATAGAAAGTTTAAAGTGGGTGACCATGTGTTCTTGAAAGTGAAGGCCAAGAGAAGTTTCTTGAAGTTAGGGAACTCTTCAAAGCTGGCAACACGTTATTGTGGGCCATTTGAGATTCTAGAAAAGATTGGCCTTATTGCATACATGCTTGCACTACCTGCATCCATGTACATTCATAATGTATTCCATGTGTCTTTTCTTAAAAAGTATGTGCTTTATGCTAATCATGTAATTGATTGGAATGTGATTCAGGTGGACCAATAAGGAGACTTTCGAGTTCAATCGATGTGCGTATTGGATTAGAAATTCAATATTCTTCGGAATCGAGAAATCGAGTTGGTAAAGGTCCAGTGGACCTATTACGGTCCTGAAAATGCAACCTGAGAGCATGATGATGTCATGAAGGAAGATAACCTGCATCTTTTTGAATATTTTTGAAGCATTTTGCTTGTACATGTGTATATAATGCACTAAGGAAAATGCATAAATAAGGGAGAGGGGAATGTAATACCCCTAGGTCGAACCCCAATTGTAATGTGCATATAGGTGGTGAGCCAGGATGTTTTGTGCCAGAGCGCCTTTGTATATGTGTTCTGAGGCCAGAGTGCCCGTGTGATTAGGTTGAAGAGCCTAGATGTGAAAAGGACAGTGAGTCTATCACTGTAAAATGTAATTACACACGATGATATTATTAAAATACATCACTATTGCAAACCCAATCAGAAAAAATAGTATAGGGGGATAAAACTCCACACTAGAGGTAAAGGGGGCTAACGGTCTAGGAAGAGGGCCTACGCCAAAGGGGCCTTAAGCCAAGGGAACAATATGATATTATTCCTAAAGTCTAAAGTCATGTAGTGATTTTTATCCTACATCCCTAAATGTTGGGGACAAGTGACCAAGTGGAGTCAAAGATAATTCATAAGGTGACAAGTGCCAAGTTAAGGGCATGCAAATATATTGTGGGAACTTAGTGAAATTTCCATCATTTTCTTTCCATTTTTACCAATAATTCACTCAAATGTTGCCATCCATAGCAGTACTTGTACTTGAGAGTTATGGAGTTGATTATACCCAATAGATTCTTGGGGGTTTGGGTTGAATAAGAAAGTTGTTAGGCCTGTGGGCATTGGATTGAGGAAGCAGGTTGTCAGGCCCATGAGTATTCTCTCCATGTGAGAGAACTATTGGGAATTGTTTTCCCTGTGCACTAGGCAATAGCGACAAATCTATAAGAATTTATGTCTGACTAGTTGTTGAAGCCTCAGAAGGGAAGTGGGGTAGTCGAAGGATTGTTGAGCAGAGAAGGGGCACATTTCCTGGGGTGGGACAGACTATGGGAAATCGGAGGTTGTAGGCTAGTTGCAGTAGTTGCCACCTTGACATGAGTTTTGTTGTGTTGGTTAGGCCTTAGTATTTCTTAGGAAGCCTTCCCTATTAGATTTTCTAGCCTAAGTTCAGGGGTGACCTACTGCTGAGAGTTTATGAGCAACAAATTTTATGGTTGGGAGAAACATTTGAGGTTTGCATGCAATTGGTGATTTACCATTAAAAGATAAGTGTATTTTTATATGTTTACATGCTCTTTAATGTGTGTATTATTTTGTTTAGTAATATGTATACCTTTATGTTAATTTTGTATGTTTAAAACGTATATGTTTATGCATGAGTTGTATTTTATTTTCATTGCATATTTCTTTTCATATGTAGAGCATGTTATTAATAAATGGTATTAGAGTTGGAAAACGTTTATGTGGGATGGCCCAACTTGGGGCTGAGGATGCTACAAGCATACAGAGAAATATTGTACCATCATAAAGTGAAGTGATGACACAATAATCCACCACCATCCTCCACCTTGACAAAGGGGAAAATTTTCATAACTACAAATTTCTATTAAGAACCTCGCACTTATCTAGTTATGCTTGTCTCACTGCTTATTTCCATCACATTAACAATTGATAATTTATTATTTTCATTTATTTATTTTAATCATTATAATATGAGAAATATTTAGAGAAACTATATTATTTTCATTTGTTTTTCGACGTTTTGGATCCATATTAGGATCGATATTCAAGACATAAATTCTGTGTAAAAAGATGAGATGAGTAGAAATAAATACTAAAGAGAGATGAAAACCTAAGGTTCGACTCTCTAGAAACCCTAAAATTGTATTTAAAACCAAGGAATCCTTAATATTAAATATAATTTTAGGGTCGTATTAAATATAATTTTAAGGTTTCTAGAGAGCCGACCCTTAGGTTTTCATCCCTCTTTAGTATTTATTGATACTCATCTCATCTTTTTACTCAAATTTTATATCATGAATATGGATCTTAATATGGATCCGAAACATCGACAAATGAATGAAAATACTGTGGTTTCTTCAAAATTTCTCAAAATAACACTCCCCACATAAATATTTTTAATCACATTATAATATGATTTTATTTTATTATTCAAAATATAAGTACATCATTCATGATAATGTTTAACATTAATATGTTGTTTACTGTTGAAGAGAAATCCCCCTGCGGACAATTGGATTCTCTCGAGGTCCCTAACTCTTTAAGGCTAAGACAGAAAAGTGCTTAACGTGGACACTGACTTTCCTTTTAGATATAATTAAGTTAATGTACGAAGAGGAAGAAGAAAAGTATATACCTTTTAATGGCATTCGTCCTTGCAAAGTCCAAGTTGAGCTTCAATCCTAAGCTCCTCAATAGGTCCTGTAGAACAAACAAAGATACAATGAACTTCCTACTCTATTGAGATTATCTCAAATACAGATCTATCTTATGAAGAAGACAAGTTCATATTCACAACAAACTTCAAAGGAAACAAGCCAAGCATGAATTTATATTGATGAGAACAAAGTGTTACTTACAACCATGGATGTAGTGTAGCAGCTTCACCAAGCTCTCCTTGTCTAAACCCTTGCTCAAACAACCCACATACAAGATGTTGATGCTTCAAATGACATCTCCCTCATGAGATCATAATTTAGATGCTATTGTAATGTCTCTCTTCTTGTACTGTATGTTGCCTATGAGATCATAGGTTTCATACCTCCAATCTTTCCTCCCCTTTCACCATGAGAAGGCCTCTTTATATAAGCTTGGAAAGACCCAACCACTTGAGAGATATTTAGGATAAGTTGAGGATTTCTCTCCTTTAGTTGAGGATCTTCCCTAATATCATGCCTTGAGATCATATTCGAATCCAACCACCTTCAGATATTGAGGAGATCTTTCCCTCATTCTTCTCAACAAACCAAATTTCACCCAGAAAAGGTAGCGCTCCCCAAAAAGGGGCACCAGAGCATTATAACGCTCCCCCAAAGAAGGCCAGGGAGCACCAGCACTCCTTGACAGTGTATAGGGGAGTGCTCCCCTCCAAAACCCATTTTGAGTGGTTCTTTCAGTGGAAAAAGGCTTTTACTTCTAATAGACTGATTCCTCCTCTTCAAAACTAGTCTTTGAGGTGTCCTAAGTGTCTCTGTCATGTTGTTGGAGGAATGACATAGGAAATAAGGAAGTATGATGTTAGCAACACTTATAACACTTGCGGTCAAGATGTGACACTTGCGGACAATATGTGACACTTACAACACTTGTAATGACGACACTTGCGACACTATCGAAGTGAGTAATTTTTAGGTGTAACAGATTGCCCCCCAAAGTACGAAAGTAGAAGACATGATGACTGAAGTAATTTATAGACTTTTTTAAGCAAGGGTATAGATGCAGAGAACTTGATAGAATCTGCACACAAACATCCAACAAATATTATGACATGTTTCAAACCCAAGGCAGGCATACCTATGCTTGGGTGATAAAGACTTGCAAGATATGGCCGCCATAAAATACACTGCAGATCCATAATTCTATTGATAAAAGGTATAACCACCAAGGATATAGTGTGGATCTATAATACTATGACCTGAAATGATTGTAGCCATGAAGAATACGCAGTGGATCTATGAGATGACAAGACATAGCCATGACCAATACAAAGTGGATCTATGTAACAGTATATGTGTCATTGTTCAAACGAAACTCCTTCGCAACCTGAGAAAAGTACATATAAGAGTGATGACTCAACCCAGGGTCTTCTTATCGATCCCGATGTAGTACGAATCTAACCATGTGGATAGATGTCCCGATGTTGAACATGGTAGAAACCACTTGATTACCAGTCAAAGAGGTGAACCATTAACAAGCGCGAGGGAGATCACCATTGATGTCAATGATTCCCAAGGTACTTAGTACATTCCAACAAACGTGAATAGATGATTTGAAGTCAAACATCCATGGAATCATCCGATCAGAGTTCAATGATGTTAACCCACTATCGGACATGAGGAGGCCTGCCATTAAGGCATGCAGGTCCCAAGGTACTAACTGGTTTCTAAGTCTAGTTCCCAGATAATGTGTTGAAGTCGACAAGAATAGACTCATCACAGGAGGGCCTTGATGTATCCCCCATCAATGACATGAAATTAACATAGAGATGTAAATTGGTAGATCAAATGAACATGGACTGACATGGGTATTGAAACAAGATATTTGTGATGGTTGACTCTTGAGGTGGATACTTCCCTTGAACACTGAGGCACAACAGCAGAAACATGACATGGAACAAAACATGATGATGCAGTGGATACTGTGACTTTCGTTGGGTGACCCAAAGGAGTAAGAAAAACTCAGAGGATTGGTTCAGTGCAGAGGTTCAGCGGATTAATATGTGCGCATAGACAAAGTGTCATGTTCAAGGGAGACTCTAAGAGTTACTGGTAATGTTCTCAAAAACTGCTTGGCTTGCTTCCTTCAATTTTCCCCCCATCCAGATAGATGAGTACCTCTTTTTAATTTAATGAGCTCGAGGAGGGTAACACATGCTCGATATAACTCACCTTCGGTAAGTTCCTCTTCCTTTGTTTAACGAACTGGAAGAAGTAAGATTTCGGTCCCATATGGGCCCTTCAGTGTATAATTGTTTAACGATTCCAAAGAAGGTAAACTTAGTGATTTTTCATATTTAGAGAGTCTGAAAATGACTTAAAGACGACTTTAATGTGGTCCTTTTTTGTAATGTTAGTATCACGAGGCCGAAAAAGAGATAAACAACCACTTGAAAGACGCACTTTCAAACCTTTTAATGAGTGTGAAAGGAAGCAAGATCACTCAACAATCGTTTCATGTTTAGAGAGTCTGAAAAGAGCTTAAAGACAACTCCAGGGGGTTCCTTTTTCGTGTATCCATACAGATCCGAAGAAGAGATAAAAGTTTACCCAGATGCATTTTCATGTATTTATGAGCACGAGAAAGAACAAAGACTAAGCTCGGTATACCCCCAACTTGAAAGCTAGTGGCTTAACTCCAGAATGATCATGGGTTCCGGGTTCTGGGCTTATTGACACAGGAAAATAACTATGCTCAGGGTTCCGGGTTCGATCCCCAGATTGTTGTTACATTTTTTAATGAGCTTACTACAGAGAGGAAAACTATGCTCAAAGCCTCTGTTTCATTTTTTAGCGAGCTTGCTACAAAGAAGAGAATCTATGCTCATGGCTTCTTCTTGATCATATCTTCCAAGAGGATAATGGTTTGGAAGGACACCATGTCAAGGGAAAAAACTCGGTCACGGATTCCAAGAGATCTTCACTGGATGGAAGAACAATGCTCTCGAAGGAACACATGTTGAGGGTCGTGATAGGGGTAAGGAGATCAGGCTCCAATAGCCCTACCAAAGAGATCACCATGTCAACTACCAAATCCAAGTCATCTGAAGTTGAATTCATGGGAGACAATGCCACATAATTAACATGTGGCAGGGGTGATACTGTCTGCATATAAGAACCATTTAGGGAGGTAATCTGGTCAGGGATGATGAATGAAAGTTGATCAATAGTCACAATTCTTCCATCGTGAGGGAAAGATATCATGCGGAAAAGAGTGGATACAATAGCTTTCATGGCATAGACATAATCCCGCCCAAGGAGTAAAGCGAAATCCAAGGGGTCTCGGACTACCATGACATCAATAAAGACAATTTTCCCTCCCAAAGTTACAGGAAACCGAGGAAGGGTCCCTAATGGTTGGTTGGTTCTTCTATTAAAAGCTAACAGATTCTGTGTAACTGACGCAAGATGAGGACAACCCAAAGCATGCCAAGCAAAAAAAGACAAAATACTAACTAACGCACCTTCATCTATCAACATTTGAGGAACGTCCCAACCACAAACCTGTACTGTAATATGGAAAGGAATGTGAGAGGGAAGACGAGGTCCAGTTAGCGTACCCTAATAAAAAATGATGCTCTCATTACTTGGAGGGGGTTTCACGGGAGAAGGAGGAATGCCCCCCAGCACGGTATATTATGTATCAATGAGAAAAACATGGGAAGTATCAGGTTTACTCTCTAGAGGGAGAGTAGGATCGACCAATGGTGGACTTGGATCAACCACTTTGGCACGCTTCAGAGGAAGAGTGGGATTGACTGATGATGTAACTAGAGCAACCACTTTGGAACTCTTAGGATTAAGGGTGGGACTGACCGAGGAAGGGACTGGATCAGTCACTTTGGCACTTCTCATTGGAAGAGTGGGATTGACAGATGGAGAAACTGGATCAACCACTTTGGTGTCACTCTCTAACGGGAGAGTGGGATCGACCGAGGATGAAAATGTATCGACCACTTGGGTTACACTATTTTGATGAAGAGTGGGGTTGATCGATGATGGAACTAGATCAGCTACTTGGGTTTGTGGTTCAATCGAGGAGGAAACTAGATTGACCATCTGATCAACCGGATTGACCAGGGATGGAACCGGATTGACCAGTCCATCAGCTAACGAGGGGTTGGGGGAAAACCTACGATAACCAAATGGAAGTTGAATCTTTTCCAAAAGAGAAGAAGCCTCATCCATATGAGGGAAAAGGTGAGAGTAATGATCACCTTTGCATAACATGCAAGGAAACTTGATAGTTGTATTCTTCTTACCAACCTTAACGTCACTAGTTGATGGGGCATCACCAGCATACCCAGCAAGGGCTGATGACGTGGAAGACCACATTTCTAAGACCTTGATAAGACCGGGGAAATCCCTCAGAAAGTGGTCACCCTTACAAAGGCTGCAAGGGAATTTGGGTTTCAGATTCTTCATTTTAATGTTGTTGACCTCATCAACATTCCTAGTACTATTAACAATAGTTGGTTTCTTGGATCCAACATTAGATGTTGTTGGAGCTTTGGTCTTTTTCAGGCTCTTCTTCTTCTTCTCTTTCCATTTCTTATTCTTTTGATCAACCTGGCTACTTGCTTTAGATCTTTCGCTAGGCGAAGAAGGAGAAAGTGAAGGAGACTTAATGGGTGAAGAAGGAAAAAAGTCGACATGAGGTTGATGTGTGGGTGGTGTACTGACATCTAAAGTATTAGGTGCAGTTGAAGCACTGGGAGGATTTGATATCACTGGAGTGGGGAACAACCAAACTGGTAATCTGATGGTGAGTCCTAGAAGACTCAGTGTGGCAATATACGGAGGACCAAAGTTTCCAAAAGAAGAAAAGGCGTAAGGTTCCCTAGGACAAGGGGTTCCTCCATTGGTACTCTCAGGAGTTGACACCATTAATAATGACTCGACCTAAGGTCCACTAAGTAAAACAAACAACACACGCTATGAATCTGAGAAGCAATCAATCAAACAAATCTTCCCACGATGAAACCACTAGTTGGTGATGAAATCCAACATCGCGAGATCAAAATAGGAAGGGGCGGGGATATAGCGGGTGGATCAGTTATTTTGGCGACCTTCTTAATGGACTTACGCCTTGGTGCAAGCTTCCACGCAATAATTGTGTATTTACCCTCCAAGGAGCCTGAGTGAGTTTGACCAACGTCTGTTCCAGGTACAGTGAGACTTCCCTTCACCGTCACCTTGTGTAAGACCTTAAAGATTGTGGCTACTAAGGTCACCAACTCGTAGTTAGCCCCTGGGCAGGTACAGTCGACAGTCCAGTCTGAATGTAAGGCCAGGGTATCTAGCCCGAAATCAACTTGAAAGGCTTACACTCAACATTGTGGGTATACCTTCAAGTGACCCCCATAACACGATCTGACTACTACAATCAGTCAAACTACAGAGGGATAATATTCGTAGCTCTCCTGAGTGAGACCTCATGCATAACCCCTGTGTGAGAGGGGGATCCCAGAAATCCTATACGACAATTGGATTTCACTGTCCCTACCGCAAGATACTAAGTTTGTTTGATAGCTTTGGAAAGTTATCTTTTCAACCTATTCCAAAGCCCTACACCTTAAGGTAATGTAGGTTTGCCTAACAAAATGTAAAAAGTCTGATAAATTTTAGTTTAGCATTGATTTTAGTGGTTGTTGTTTACTCAGAGGTGTATGAGAGTGAAGACTGATGATATTATGACTCAGTTCCCAAAACATGCACAAGAAATGATAAACGGTCTTTTCTTTCAATGAATGTCTATTTTAAGGGAAGGAGAAGGATTTTCCTTTCACTTTCAAACACCAAGATGCAATGACCTCATGCAATAGTCCTTAATAAGGAATCTAATACAATGCTAAAATGTTTATATGTGAATGATGATCAATTGGATGTAAATATTCCTATGCTAATTAGACTACAAGATCTGTGAGATTGAAGCAACTGGAAGAAAACTCCACATAAACAAAAACACACCCTTGTTGCGATCAAACAAGAGAAAGAAAACCAAAAACTCAAAAAGAAAGAAAGGTTTAGACAAGATGACCTCAAAGATCAAATGGAAATGATACAAAAGATCTTTGAATCTCCTTACAAAGTTTTCACTCAATTAGATAAATGAGAAGAAAACGACAAATTGACTCTAAATCGTCAAGGACAAAGAGTTATTGCAAAGTAAGGATTAATATCAAAAAAATCCAAACAAAAGATGATGAATCCTTAGAAAACAAAGTATTGAAGGCCAAAACAAGGATGTACTGAGATGATAAGACTTTGAGCAAGTGTCAAAAACAAAAAATGAACTTCAGATCATGAAACCCTATAAGGTGTTGCACAAAAAAGGGGTAGCGCTCTGGTGTAAGGGACACCAGAGTGTTATAACGCTCTGTGTAAGGCCAACAGGGAGCGCAAATGTTATGATAACATGGGCAGGGGGGCGCTGGTGTCTTGAATTCCAGAAAAATGATCAAAAAACCAAAAAACTCAGTCAAAATTTGGCATTCACAGTGTATGTGATGGAATAAGGGTTCAATCAACACATTCAATTAGACATGCAGGATGAACAAGGTATAAAAAGAATGAATGGTAAGACAAGGTCTGTGAGGAAAACCAAAACTGAAAGCTTCGATTACTCCTTAATGGAGTCACCAATTTCTGTTGAAGAGAAATCGCCCCGCGGACAAGTGGATTCTCTCGAGGTCCCTAACTCTTTAAGGCCAAGACAGAAAAGTGCTTAACATGGACACTAAATTTCCTTTTATATCTAATTAAATTAATGTATGAATAGGAAGAAGAAAAATATGTACCTTTTAATGGCATTCATCCTTGCAAAGTCCAAGTTGAGCTTCGATCCTAAGCTCCTCAATAGGTCCTGTAGAACAAACAAAGATACAACGAACTTCCTACTCTATTGAGATTAGCTCAAATAGAGATCTATATTATGAAGAAGAGAAGTTCATATTCATAACAAACTTCAAAGGAAACAGGCCAAGCATGAATTTATATTGATGAGAACAAAGTGTTACTTATAGCCATGGATGTAGTGCAACAGCTTCACCAAGCTCTCCTTGTATAGACCCTTACTCAAACAACCCACATACAAGATGTTGATTCTTCAAATGACATCTCCCTCATGAGATCATAAGTTAGATGCTATTGTAATGCCTCTCTTCCTGTACTATATGTTTCCTATGAGATCATAAGTTTCATACCTCCAATCTTTCCTCCCCTTTCACCATGAAAAGGTCTCTTTATATAAGCTTGGAAAGACCCAACCACTTGAGAGATATTTGGGATAAGTTGAGGATTTATCTCCTTCAGTTGAGGATCTTCCCTAAGATCATGCCTTGAGATCATATTCGAATCCAACCAACTTTAGATATTGAGGGGATCTTTCCCTCATTCTTTTCAACAAACCAAATTCCGCCCAGAAAAGGTAGCGCTACCCCCAAAGGGGCACCAAAGCGTTATAACTCTCCCCCAAAGAAGGCCAGGGAGTGCTAGTGCTCCCTGACAGTGTATAGGGGAGTGCTTCCCTCCAAAACCCATTTTTGAGTGGTTATTTCAGTGGCAAAAGGATTGTACTTCTAATAGACTGATTCCTCCTCTTCAAAACTAGTCTTTGAGGTGTCCTAAGTGTCCCTGTCATGTCATTGGAGGCATGCCATAGGAAATAAGGAAGTATGATGTTAGAAACACTTATAACACTTGCGGTCAAGATGCGACACTTGCGAACAATATGCGACACTTACAACACTTGTAATGACGACACTTGCGACACTATCGAAGTGAGTAATTTTGAGGTGTAACATTTACATAGCACAATTTATTGTCTATAAAAATATTCACTAATCATGGAATTTTCCCCTTGTATTTACATTCATATTTTATACATTCATATTCATATAAAAGTGCATAAAGTAATAGAATTTATGATTTACATGTATAGATATATCTATATCCAAAGGTGTGTTTGAAGCGAGTATTACAATTACATTCACTTTATTAGCATTGAGCATGGATGGTGACATTATCTTTTCTATGATCCATTTTGTTCTATTTATTAGGAATTTGGAAAAGATCCATTCCGACTAGAGAGAGATATTAACCCAAGTCTATCTATCTACAAGAGTGTATACATCACAAGGAAAAATATAAATTGTTGTCCATGTAGTGAACTTTACAAGTTGATATTCAATATGTACATCCTAGTGCGTACATCTTTACAATTTTGTTGTAAGAACAAGTAAAGTTATTTAATGTTCAATTGATTTTTTTCCCCTTCTGGTTCTATATCAAAAGTATTTGTTGTGCTGAGTTATATTAGATATTAAATGACTTCTCCCAAAAAGTAGTGTAATTGGCATTTAAATTAATTCATTTTTGGTGTTTTTTTTCAAATTCTAGTGAACTAAAAATTGTTGAAATCATGAAAGTTATTTCTCAAATCATAATTTCATTTTTTTAGGTTGGTTCAGAGATTCCATTATACTCTAATATTATAGTTCACATTTAAATTGATTCAGTTTTGGTGATTTCTTTCAAATTCTAGTAAACCAATTTTTTTTGAAATCATGAAATCTATTGCTCAAATCATAATTTCATTATTTTAGGTTGGTTTAGTGACTCCATTATACTATAATATTGTAGTTCACACTTAAATTGATTCATTTTTGTTGATCTCATTCAAATTCCAATGAACAAAAAATGGTTGAAATCATCAAATCTATTGCTCAAATCATAATTTCATTCTTTTAGGTTGGTTCATAGACCCTATTATACTCTAATATTGTAATTCACAGTGCAATATATATATATAATTACGATTGAATTCTTCTTGAATTTATGCCAAAAAATACATAAAAAAGAGAAGAAAATTAAGGTTTGAATCATGAATTATCACTACTACAAATGGGGTCAAAATTCGACAAAAAATGTCGATGATAAGGATAAACTAAATCATATCGTCACAAATTATTCAAAATTTAATATTTTTTTTCTTGGGTACCCTGATAACGTCGAAATTTCTATGAACCTATACCTTTGTCAAAGGTTTGACCAACATAGAGGATTGTTCGTCAATTGATCGATGACAATAGTATTCGTCGACCTATAGACACACATAGAGGATGATAACTCACCGTTTGAAAACAATTTAACGATCATTGACTTCACAGACTCGGTCAAATTTGACAAAGTCATTTTTTGTCGGAAGATCGACAAAGGTTAGTGTTTTTGACAATTTTTTTGTAGGTGCGAAGGTTATAAAAGATTATTATGGTCAGTTCATTGCATGATTTATTAGTCTTTTTTATGTGTGCGACTTGCCTCAAATCCAATTCTTGATCTGCATATAAGCTCTAATTTTGTACTTCAAAGGTTACAAATTTTTAATATTACTTTGTCTCTTTTTTAAATACCGAGATTGTATCTCTAACCCTTAGACCCTCTTTCATTTGGGGACATATTTTTTTCCCTAGGAAATATATAGGTATGAACATGTCTACGCAATTACATTTAATTATTATACAATTTGTCTTGGTCTAGTTCTCTTTTATTGTTTGATTTTATTACTTTCTTATAGTGAAGCTTTGGAACTTATGTGGTAAAAATGTATGGTTTCAATTTGTTGATTACTGTTATAAACCTTTGGAGCTTATGAATAGCTCCAAAATCAATTAAAATAGCTATGGGATTATTATCATTCTTACCTTTCACTTCAATCATGTGGGATTGATAGTTTGTGTGTCTATTGTCCAGGGTTGCATAGATCCTTGGAATGCTTTTTCCCATGTCCTCTAATGTCTCCTCTTGTTTGATGTTATGCATAGTCTTCATTTTATCTCCTCGGGGAGGACATTGTTTATACATGTAATTTACTTCACATCCCCAACACTTTATGGGCTATTGTATTGACCTATTTCCCAAGGACTCTGTCATTTTCTGATCAGCTTGAGATGGTTTCCCTTGTTGATGTGATTGGGAAATATTCCTTATGAAAGGTGGCTTGAATCCTTTCTTCCTTTGATCCATATTTCCTTTTTTATTTTCATTCTATCCCTTTGAAAGGATGGGCTTCCTTTGTTATTGTTATAACCCTAATTTGCACCAGACATGCTTACCTGGCATCAGGCCATCTCAGATTCCTTCTTTGCCAAAACACTGCTGAACAACTCTTTAAAAAACCTCTTTTATAAGGGCCCATGTGCCCTACTCCATTACTGCACGCGTGTACACGCTAACTGACCTAAAACAGCCCGCGTGTACCTACAAAAGCACGAAAAAAGGAAATTTGTTGATGAAACACATAGCTTTGGGTGAGTTAACTGAAACTCCCGGCCATGCATGGCCGAGGGTTCGTCCAAATACCTAGCTTCTTCTAGCCTATAAAAGAATGGTTAGGGGTCCCATTTGGGGGAGGAGAATAATAGTAAAGAAACTCTACCCAATTGCACATTCCCATTGTCCCAACCCTTTAGCGATCCTTGTGCAAAGAAAGATATAGAGCAAAGAATTTGGAGGACATTTGAAGAGGAGCCCAGGATCAGGTTCATGGAGCAGTGGCCGGTCTCGACATTGTAAGTTGATTCATTAAAGTTAATAATAAAGAAATGATTTTCCCGTCCCACTATATGAGTTCTTCATAGTTTAGTGAATATATGTTTGAATATCTAACCCATTAATCTGTAGAACAAATGCATGTAGAGTTTGTTTCTTGTTTTGTACACAGGTCAGCCTTGGGAGGATAGCTGCTAAAAAGAAATTATGAGTGAAGAAGGATCGACATCGAATGTTCGAAACAAGGTATGCTCATTTAACCATGTATTTTCTTAAAAGAAATGGGGATTAGTTCTGGGACGACGGTAGAAAGTAGGATTCTTTCAGTGTTATCTGCATGCATAATATAACCCTAAATACTAGTCCGTAGGGGGATTTCCCACCACAACAGAATTGGTGACCATACTGGGGAAGTCTCTAGGGTTCCTAGGAATATTTTTGGGTATTTTTAAAAGACTGGTTTTATTTCCTATTTTTTGAAGTTTCTGCAAAGTCTGAGATAACAGAGATTCTAGTCTTCCATACCAGCTATCTTTGTTTCTTTGCTTGACTTTATTTTTTTCGAGACCCACATAGGTACACGTGGATTGCATAAGGTCTACACGTGTGTACCCACGCCCTACTTTCTTACAGACCACGTGTAAACACTAGCTAAAGTAACAATAGCGTGTATGATTCCAGAAAATTTTTGAGGCAAACATCCTCTTCCCTGTCAGAATCAATCATTCTCAGGGGTTTTCTGGAACTCTTTCTAGTCTTTGTTGTTTGCATTCTATAGCTTAGGGTTCACCTCAGATTGGTTTGTTCTACGAATTTTTCCTTACATTGTTTTCTTTTTTCTGTCAAAGAAAGTGTCTAAGCCTTCAAGAGATCCTGGTTCTTAGTATCAATGGTCTCTTCCTGGTTTGGATTGTCTGTTTTTATTTGTTTCAGATTTTTAGAGATACACGCAGCCTGTATAAGGCTAGCACACGTGTAGACGCCCTCTGGCTCTACACAGCTCGCGTGCACACGCTTGTTGTTGCATTGTCAACAATGTGCTTGTGAAGGATATTTTTTGTTGAGGGTGAGGCAATCATCCTTTCCCTTGAAAAGAGTTATACCTCTCAGGTTTTTTGAATCTCTGTCCTAGCAGTCAGTAGCTTAGGTTTGATCTTAGCCATAACTTTCTTTTTTCATTTAAAATTTTTCATCAAAATTTTCTTTAGAGTTTTTAGACAAGTGTGAGAGTCATTTTTTAAGTTGCTAGTGTGTGATTTCTTGAAGTGATTCTTTGTGATGTGAGATTAGGCCAGAAGTGTTTCTTAGTTTTTGACTTGTTGATATTTTTCCTTTTTGCTTTGTAAGCATTCAAAAAAAAAAAAAAACTTTCATTTCCTTGTTTGGTTGAAAAGTGTTGTTTTGCATTAGTAACCAGGGAAAAGTATTTTCTTTCATAAGTTCTTGATAGTTTGCTTAGATCGTAAGTAGCTCGTAGTCAAGTGAAATCCTTCTTTGAGTTTGTTGTTCAAAGGATCTTAGAAAAAATTTTAAAATTTGAAAAGTTGTTGAAAATTTGCGTTAAGTGAAGGTTTTTGTTTCCAGCTTTCTGTTCATTTTACTTTTGTCTTTCAAACATCGCTAGTTTCACTTTCATACCCTTTGACATAAGACAAGCCATAAAATTAACACTAAATCTAAAATTCATTAGAATTTTATGTTTGTAGGGTTAACCAACTAGTTCAAGATTAGGGCCTTGGATTAGGTTGGAGAGGAAACTCTTCAAGGCCATTAAAATCAAACATTGGAGTCTGAGTTAGGGAGTGTCCAAGTCCAGTATCGTGAAAGTTATCCGGGACCCCCCTCTAACACATGGGATAAAAACAAGGTCATGTGCGGAAAGGTAGCGGAGATAACCCCTCCAAAGCTGGACCAATCATAGTGGAGAACACATGTAGTGGGCTTGTCTTGGGATTCCGTCGATTGCATTTTCCATAGAGCTTTGTGGGTCTCGAATCCGTTTTAGGTCCTTATTTGTCTTCCAGACCACTTGCTCTCGATACCCTTGACAGGTTTCGGGCTCTATACCCTACTCATTTTGGTCTACCCGACTTTTGACTGTACCCGCCTGGTGACTGTTCGCGCGCTGGCAACCTAGTTGCCTATCTTTTTTAGGGACATACACAGGTGACTGCGGGGGTATACCACGGTATCTAGGATAGACATCAGGCCATGCTTTGTAGAGTATACCTGGAGGGTGCTTCTGTGTTCGAGTTTCACTTGCACCAGTAAGTTGCTCTAGTGTTGGTTGTTGTAATTGTTCTTCCAATTAATTTAGTGTTTTTCTGTCTTATCTTATAGGGACTTTTTTAGTGTGTGTTGTTTTTGAATGACTAGAACGCCCTAGAGTGTTTTTGATCTTCTCACACAGTGGAGGATCATGAGCTCCGCCGGTCATGAAGGCTTCTTGGCCTGCCGCCGGTTACACTGGAGCCACCCCTGCCACCACTAAGGAAAAAGCTAGACCAACAAGGGTCTTTTGAAGTGACTGGGTCACAAGAAATTGTGCCCGACCAACATCCAGAGGAATCGACCATTTTAGACCTTGGAGCAAAATATTTTGGTCTAGTTGAAACCTCCACCACTGATCTTTCGGCACCCACCATCGTATCGGTTCATCCTTACGAGTGCCAGACAGTGTCACATGCAACAATGGAAACAAATGTTGTTACTCCTTCTGGGAATTCTTCAATTCCCACTACGGTTGTCACCACAAGAGAGTTTCCACCTCCTAACCCACCTTCACCGGTCTGAGCCACCATGGTCTCAAACACCTCTACATCACACAGTGGTCCGATCACATCTCTGGCGGTGGCCACAACCCCTTTCACACCAAGTGCGACAGGCCCTCCATTCTCATACGGGATGCCTAGTTCATGTACAAATCCTGTACTTTCCTACTCCACTTCACAGACTTCAGGTATGGGGGTAGGGAGCTCTAATGATCCTCTGCAAGGCCACATGGGGGGCACTTCCGCTCCCTTTAATGCTTTCCTTTACATAGGAAGTCATATGCCTCCTTCGTCCTCTTGGCTCGGTGGCACACACTAGCCATCCGTCGGGCCGCCTGCACACCATAGTTTATTTGGAGCAGGGAGTTAAGGACCACCTTCGCATAATATGCCGGTAGGTTCGAAACCATTTTCTTTGTTCGGTGTGTTTGGTAACAACACCTTCTCATCAGCTTCTTTCCCGACTGGGGGCAATCTCGGTCTCAGACAATCTATTCCTATGCAGGGTACTCTTCCTGCACAGGGGGCACACCCAGGAACTTCTTCCACATTAGGACCTTGGAATTCTTGGCAGGGATCCGTTCCCTTGTCAGGAGTGCCGATCTAGGGTAATTATTTTCACAATCAATGGAACCCCGGACAAAGTGCTATGCCTATCCCCACGGGACCGACATGGGGAAACCCTTCCCTAAGTCCTTCAAATGTAATGCATGTCCAACCATCTATGTCCTATTTTGGGAATCAACCGATGATGTCTCCTCACATGTAGAATCCATACACTAGCCATGGCCATGGTTTTTACCAAAACCCAAGCCAGCAGCTGAACTTTTCCTGGCAACCTGGTGCCAGTCAAACTCCAGGTCCCTTTTTCCCCGGTTATCACCAAAAACCCAAACTTCCATTCCTGGAAACCTTGCATTTTCCAGACTTGACACAGTTGTTGAATGACCCTATTGGTCACGATCCGTGTTGGCCTCCTATGCCGACGAAGTTTCCTTCGGACATCCCAAAGTTCGAGGCCAAGCCTAACGAAGATCCAGGAGATCATGTGACTACCTTCCATCTTTGGTGCTCATCTAACTCATTGAAAGATGACTCCATACAGTTGCGATTGTTTCAACATACACTCATTGGGAGTGCCGTGAAATGGTACATTGAGCTTGATCGCTGAAAATACTCTTCCTTTGGCGAACTGGCGATGGCTTTCCTAAACCATTTCCAGTTGCCTATGAGATATGACGCTGGCACCGAATTGCTGACCAATTTCTCAAAAACAAAAGCGGACCATATCTCTGATCACATCCGAGAATGGAGACACCGAAAGAGTTTAATTAAGGTACCAATCCCACCAGCATTCCTGCTTGAGTGGTTCCTTAATTTTTTGGTCCCACAGTTATCCAAAGACGTCGCGACGTCGAGAGTATTTTTCGAAGAAGATGCCATCATGAGAGCTCAACAACTTGAGCTAATCTATTCTCAGTCTAGTTTATTATATGAGATCTTTCCAGATGCGCCACGCTCAATACTTGATAAAACCAGACAGAGAGATGGACCACATGTCGATGGTATTGTTGGTTCAGCACAAACAAAACCCGCTGAGCAATTGATGAAGTAGTTGCAGTAGTTGTCTATACAACACACATCGGCCAACCAAACTACTGCTTTGGCTGCTCTCCCTACCAAAACGTCAGATGTACACACAGTGCAATCAACTAATCCAAAGTCCACCCAACAGCCTGAAGGAAAGAAAAAACAACGAAAGAAAGGTAAGGGGGATAAAAAACTACCGATAATGCTGGCGAGGACTACACTGAGAAACGAAAGGTGAGGTATCCATGGAACTTGTGTGCGGAAGACCACCTGACCCACCTATTTCCTCGGCTTGCAGAAGCCCAAAAGTTTGTGACACAGCAACAACCTGCTGTGTTAACCAATCCATTTCAGTATGGACAAAATTTGACACAAGCCTCTACAAGCACGGAGGGTGGCAGGAAAGGATCCTCTCCGTCTTCGAACAACCCCGCATCCGCGAATGTATATATGGTGAAGGGTGATGATTTTATATCGACTAGAGCGCATGATTATAATAAACTAAGCACTTCTGAGAAGGGAAAATAATCCAAACTCCCATCTCTTCCTCTACAGATTGAGAAGACATTGGGAGAAACAATGACACGCATCCCCAAAGGCACATTCAAAAAAGATTCTCACAACCCAAATGCAAGGGCCACCCAGAACTATTTTGTGGTGGAATATTTATCAAAAACCCCTTGTGCGATGTCTGCTTTGGAGGTCCTCCAAAGCTTCCCTTCCCAGAGGAAAGCCTTGTTAACCGCTTTAGGATCTACCGGGACTTGTAATCCGGGTACAATCATGCTGGATACAACTGACTTAAAACCTCGTCTGCCTTACCACGTAGCATTTCAGATAGTAGGGGCTTATCCCACGAAAATTTTTACTTGAAATATCTTCCGTACGGTGGTTGATGAGGGTGCCTCGACATGCGTTATGTCGTTGGCATGTTGGAAGGCCATTGGCCAGCCCGTTTTGTCTCCGTCACCTACTCTCCTCACTGCTTTTGATGGTCATTTGTTCCGACCACATGGTATCATTCCCTCTTTCCCCATGTAGTTAGGAGGGAAGACCGTGTGTGTCGAGGTAGAATTAGTCGATGTGCCCCTTGACTATAAACTCTTGTTAGGGAGGAGTTGGACTTATGCCATGCAAGTTGTGGTTGTTATAGTTTTCTGGGTCTTGTTGTTTCCACACAAGGGACAGATTGTGACCATCGATCAATTGTCTTTCTCCTGACCTGACCCTTCATTGGGGGCATCCAGGGTCCCGATGATTGATAATCCTCAACCAGGCATAGTCAACGTAGGGGTTGGTTTGTGCCCATCTTTGATGGGTACCTTCGATTACCCACCCCCTCAAGGCGATATCAAGTTTATATCCAATCACCATAAGGTTGATATTTTTCAAGTTTCATTGTTCCGCACGACTCACTTCAATGATCCATGGATACTTCCTTCCCCATCGGCCACGATGGATGGGACAGGGCACCTGGGCATGTCCATGCCCTTGTCCGCAATTGAAGTAGCGTACTCTTTAGTCCAGCAAGCTTCAGTCAATGCTAATCCAACTCTGGCACAAGAGTTCGATCCACTTTTAGAGCCTATTTGGGCTTAGTGTTCTCTCGCTGACATTGATTCATTAGACTTAGTCTTTCCCTCTGACGAAGCAGTAATTGAAGCAATGACTAGTCCAGACAAACCCTGGGAATATCTTCATCACAGATCATGCTTCCTCCTAGAGTTAAGCTGAATTGAAGCAGGAGAATTCACCATGACTATGACGGGAGATAGGTATTGTCCTATTAATGCCTTAGCTATGCACGAGGTCTATGCTGAGGGTAATATGGAAACCATTTCTGAAACAATACCGATCAATATCTCCAGAACCCCTGGCGTCGTAGACAATGTTTTCGTCAGAGCATACTACTCCCTCGAGGAGATAGCCAACATTGACCCACAAAGTATCGATCATGAGCTAACTTTGTTGATTTTCAAGTTCGCTTTGAGATTCAAAAGCAACATTCGGTGAGACTGCATTTATGTTTTTCAATCTCGTCCAGATTAACTGAGAAAAGTAGCCTCTATGGGTCTTCTTTTAAGCCCTTTTCAAACCCTCTAAACATGAAAATATTGCTGAGCGATCTTGTGGCCTTTCACGCTCGATAAACTGGAATTTGAAGTCACGTCTATCCGGCGGTAGTTTACCCCTTTTTCGGTTTGGATGGTCAACTGTATGAACAAAGGTATACTCTATGGAACTTCAGTTCTCTAGAAGAGTACCCTCAGGTATAATTTTACCCCTTTTTCGGGCCTGAGGGACTAAACTTACGAAAAAGGAACCCCCTCGGAGTCCATAGTTAAGCTCTTTTTAGACTCCCTATAATTGAAAAGATCACCGAGTGACCTTATTCTTTCACACTCGTTAAATTGGTCCAGAAGAAAATTCCTGATGGAGTCCATAGTTAAATTTTTTTCAGACTCCTTAAAAATGAAAAAATGGCCGAGTGATCTTGTCCTTATCACACTCGTTAAAACGGTTTTGAATAGGCATCTTGTCAGTGCTAGTTTACCCCTTTTTCTAACCGACTAGACTATCTTTGAAAAAGGTACTCCAATGGAGTCTCCTTTTACGTTTTTTCAGACTCTCTAAATATGAAAAACCACCGAGCTTACCTTCTCTGGGCTCGTTAAACTTACATCGAAGGACGTTACCATTGTGTGTTTTGTTAATCGTATTTGCATACCTGCGTCTTTGGCATAATGCCGGCTCCATGATTTCTCTCAACTGAACCATCTGAAGCATGCCTTATACGCAATCCCTGTAGCATTTTACCTCTGCGTCTTGACACCTTTGGCCCCTGGAGGATTTTTCCCGAGTGTCCTTTTCTTGCATATGTCTCTTTGCCCTGAACATCCCTGTGTTCCATGCACTTGGAACTAGTATGTTTGCGAAACTTGATTCTCCTTTGTAACGTAACATTCTTTTATTCTTTTTCCAAAATTATTGAAAAAGACAAAAAAAATCAAATATACCCCAAAAAGAGGAAGGGAAAAGTATTTTCTTTATTGGCAGCATAATGAGTCACCCTTGGACAAAGCACATCTGTCCATTTGTTCATCAAACCCTGGGATTTAATATGACCTTAGGAAGCTTTGCTCGCTACATAGAGCTGTGTCCTCCTCCATTTGGTTATTCTTCCAAACATATGGAGAGTTTGCATTGCCTCCTGCCTCATAAACTTATGTTAATACCATGCTTCTTGAGTCTCATCATTTGTCGTGTTGTTGTCCAAGGGAAGTTTGTCACCAAGCCTGAGTCGACCCCTCTGCAATTTGTCTCTTTCCCTCATACCCGACCATCCTAAATGTACAATCAAGTCCTTGTTCGGAATCAATGAATCCTTTAGTCTGATCATCAAGATTATCTAGTCCATGACTGACGAGCCATCGAAGACCTATGGGTAGTAAAGTCGTACACTCATATTACACTCCTACCCGAGTTTTGAATATTTTTTGAAGTTGTTGTTCGAGCTCTAAAGATCTCATCTCCAGCCATCAGGCCATATCAGCTTCTAGAAGATGGATACTCTATATGTATATATTTTTTATTTCGAGATGTAGCTCCACTGTGTATTGTTCGCGGCTACAATTTATATAGTTATTTGACATGGATCTACAGTGTATTTGATTGGTAGCCATGATTCTATTTTATCTCAAGCATGGGTATGCCCACCTCAGTGAGACATTTGTTATTTTTCATATGGCACCTCTCGATTCCTGGTTCCTGGGCTCACCAGTTTGGCACATCAGTAAAGATTGGTAATGTATTTTGGCCATCAGATGCTCTTCTGACCTCACACATTATGGGGCATCTTTTATAACCCTAATTTGCAACAGACATGCTTACCTGGCATCAGGCCATCTCAGATTCCTTCTTTGCCAAAACACTGCTAAACAACTCTTTAAAAAACCTCTTTTATAAGGGCCCACGCGCCCTACTCCATTACTGCACGTGTGTACACTCTAGCTGACCTAAAACAACCTGCGTGTACCTACAAAAGAACGAAAAAAGGAAAGTTGTCGATGAAACACACAGCTTTGGGTGAGTTAACTGAAACTCCCAGCCATGCATGGCCGAGGGTTCGTCCAAATACCTAGCTTCTTCTAGCCTATAAAAGAAGGGTTAGGGGTCCCATTTGGAGGAGGAGAATAATAGTAAAGAAACTCTACCCAATTGGACATTCCCATTGTCCCAACCCTTTAGCCATACTTGTGCAAAGAAAGATATAGAGCAAAGAAGTTGGAGGAAATTTGAAGAGCAGCCCAGGATCAGGTTCGTGGAGCAGTGGTCGGTCTCGACATTGTAAGTTGATTCATTAAAGTTAATAATAAAGAAATTCTTTTCTCGTCCCACTATATTAGTTCTTCATAGTTTAGTGAATATATGTTTGAATCAAGTTAACGGTTTTCCTCATTGACCGATAATCAAGTGGTTTCTGCCATGTTCGACATCAGGAAATATATTCACATGGTTAGATTCATACTACATAGGGATCAGTAAGAAGACCCTGGGTTGAGTCATCAATCTTATATGAACTTTTCCCAGGTTGCGACGGATTTTCTTTGAACATTGACACATATATTGTAACATAGATCCACTTTGTATTGGTCATGTCTATGTCTTGTCGTCTCGTAGATCCACTATGTATTATTCATGCCTACGATCAGTTCAGATCATAAAAGGATAGATCCACATTGTATCTTCAGTGGCTATACCTTTTTTTCAATATAATTATGGATCCGTAGTGTATTCTATGGCGACCATACCTTAAAAATTCTTTATCACTCAAGCATAGGTATGCCAGCCTTGGGTTTGAAACATGTCATTATATTTGTTTGATGGTTGTGTGTAGATACTTCTAGCCTCTCTAAGTCTGTACCCTTGCTCGCAAAAGTCTACAGAGTACTTCAGTCATCATCGTCTTCTGACTTCGCACTTTAGGGGGCAATTTATTAGACATCAAAATTACAAACTTCAATGATGACCCATTGTTGTCATTGCTAGTGTCGCAAGTGTCGCATTTTTGGTCGCAAGTGTCGCAAACATCATACTATTATATTTCCTATGTCATCTCTCTAACTAAATGATAAGGACACTTAAGACACCTTCAAAGACTGGTTTAAGAAGGAGAAGTCATGTGATGAGGAGTACAAAGCATTTGCTATGAAGAAAACCACTTAAAAATGATTTTTGGAAGGCAATGCTCCCCTACCCACTGTCAGGGAACGATGACGCTCCCTAGCCTTCTTTGGGGAGTGTTTAAATTCTCTGTGCACCCTTTTGGGGAAGAGCTTCCCTTTCTGAGTGAATTTTGGTTTTTTGAGATAAATCAGGGAAGAATCCCCTCAATCTCTGAAGTTGGTTGGATTCGAATCTGAGGTCAAAGCATGATCTTAGGGAAGATCCACAACTGAAGGAGAGGAATCCTCAACTTATCCCAAGATATCTCAAGTGTTTAGGCCTCTAAAATCTTATATAAGGAGGCCTCCTCATGGTAAAAGGAGGGATGGATATTGAGAATTATACCTAACTTATGATCTCATGAGTGGTATTGGAATTGGAGAAGATAGAAAGCATCAAACTTATGATCCCATAAGTGAGATACCATTGAAGCATAATCAATGTGGATTACTTGAGAAAAGGTTGGACAAAGAGAGATGGAAGAAGTTTTTTCACCTTCATCAAAGGTCTGTAAGTACTCTTCATTTGTTCTCATTAATATACATATATGCTTGGCCTATTTCTTTCAAGTTTTTGTTTGTTCCACATGAACTTGTCTCCAGTAGATAGATCTGTTGTCGAGATAATATTAGTAGAATAGGAAGCTTGTTGTATCTTTGTTTGTTCTACAGGACTTATCGAGGAGCTTAGGATTGAATCTCAACTTGGACTTTGCAAGGACATGCGCCATTAAAAAGGTACACTTTTCTTCTTCCCCTTCATACATTAGCTTAATTATATCTCAAAGGATGTCAGTGACCAATGATAGAACCCTTTTTGTCTTGGTCTTAGGGGTCTAGAGACCAAGAGGGAATCCACTTGTCCACAGGGGGATTCACCTGTAACAAGATATGGGTATAAAAATCTATTGAGGAACAATAAATTATTTGGCTGATTTTTAAGGAAAAATAACATGGTATCAGAGATTTTCCTTTGAGAAGGAAACCAAGGGTTTACACATGTATTTTCAACCAGAAAGTATTCTTCATATCTAGGAGGTTATGATAGAGGGGTTTTGTAGAAATGTATATTTCAGGTATCATATTTGAGGACAGGTTAGAAGGGGCATCTAACTTTGGCATTTGGAAGGAGCATATATTGTTGTAATTAGAGGAGTATGGGCTCAAGGTATTTGTAGAGAAGACCATTGTAGTTCCATCTAATGAACAACAAGTTGAAGCTCATAAGAAGAATGATTCCAAAGCAAGGCATATCATTCTATATGGGGTCAAGGACCATATAGTCCCTCACCTTTTAGGATTGGATATAACTTGGAAGATGTGGGAAGCCATCATTAAATTGTACCATAATTCTAACCTAAACAGAAAAATGGTTTTGAAGGAGAAACTCGGGAATACCAATATGAAAAAGGGGGAAAGTGTTTCCTCCTACCTCACCAGACTTAGATAAGTGAAAGATGAATTGGAATTTGTAGGAGAAATTGTGAGGATATCCTTGAATGGATTCTCCAAGTCTTTGTATGTCTTTGTGAGAGGCATTGTTTCCAGGGAACAAACTCTAGACTGGGATCGATTGTGGGATGACTTCATGCAACAGTGGTTGAGGTTTTCATCTCTCAGTGGCAAAAACAATCATCATAAGGGTGAGGAAGAAGAAAAAAATTATCTTACGAGAAAGGGCAAAGCTAAAACCAAGAAAGGATCAGGTAGTGGGCAGACCTCCAAGGGAGAGAAGAAGCATAACATGAAAAAAAATAAATGTTTTGCTTGTCACAAGATATGACACTATGCTAGTCAATGTTCTAATAATAAGAAGGATAAGAAGAAGTCTCAGAAAACAACTTTAGCAGACATTGATGAGTTTTCTTCCATATTTGATGAGGATTTGTCACTCGTCACTTGCCTATCTAGCTTAGGCACCAATGTCACATGGGTATTTTATATTGATATAGGTGTGTCATATCATATGATAGGAGTTAGAAAAAACTTCTCTAGTTTATTAGAGGAGGAGATGAATTTTGATATACATATGGGGAATAAATCCAAATGTACTCCAATGGGACAAGGGACCGTTACTTTTTAGAGGGATTCGGTCAAGGAATTTATCTTTACAAATGTGTTGTATGTACCAGGGATGACCAAGAACTTGATATCAGTTTCAATGCTTCAGGACAAGGGGTATGATGTATCTTTTAGAGGAGACAAAATGTATATTCATCCCAAAGGTTCGAGGTAGGCCAAGATGATAGGGATCAGGTCATGCAATTTATACAGGTTGCAGTTTGAGCCACCTCGGGCATTCATAACTAGCACGAAGGATATGGTAGAATTATGGAATAGAAGGATGGCTCACTTACACCATGGGGAACTTAAAATCCTCAAGGAGATAATGACTGGGCTTCCATATTTGAGCATCGAGCACAGTGATGTGTGTAAAGGGAGTACCTTTTGAAAGTATACAAAGAAAACTTTTCCAAGTAGTGTTAATAGATCAAAGGGCATATTGGATTTAGTGCACTCATATGTATGTGGGCCTATGTCTTCAACATCATTGAAAAGGTGTGGGTATTTTATCACATTCATAGATGATTTCCCTAGGAAAACCTGGATCTACTTCATGAGGGATAATGATGAGGTCTTCATTCACTTCCAAGAGTTTAAGGCTCTTGTGGAGAATGCGACAAGAAGGAAGATAAAGGTTCTCATGTCAGACAATGGAGGTGAGTACATAGGGAAAGCCTTCAAGCAGTTTTGTGTCAAGGTAAGGATCAAGAAGGAATTGATAGTTTCCTATAAACCTCAGAAGAATGGGGTAGAAAAATGAAATAGCAGATCCATTGTTGGTGCTACTAGATCTATGTTGTATGACCGAGATCTTCCCAAGTTTCTATGGGAAGAGGCATGCAATATTGTGGTATACATACATAACAAGAGTCCTCACAAAGTCTTGGGGAGGTTGAATCCTAAAGAGAATTTACAGGGAAGAATATGGAAGTTGGTCACTTCAGGATATATGGTTGCTTAGTCTTAGGATATATTGTTGCTTAGGATATATGTAAGAGTCCTTTGATAAGAGGATGAAGCTCAATTCCATTGCAGAGAAGGGGATATTTGTTGGCTACAACAAAACTTTGAAAGTATAGCAGATCTATGTTCCATCATTAAAGAAGAAAATGGTTAGAAGGGATGTTAGATTCAAGGAGGAGAAGGATTTTAGGAAGTCATATGATGTTCCAGCAGCAGTAAGGGATCAGGGTTTGGTATCTCCAAAAGAGGAACAAGAGTCATAGGGATAGGTATAGTTACAAGGACTAGTACTCAGATAGTGGAGCAGGATGAGGAGCAGGAAGCTCCACCGAATGAACCTCCTACTATAGGGAGGAAGAGGAGTCAAGAGATTTCTTAGACTTTAAGAGATTCTTAGTAGTTTGTGGGTGCTCCTAGGACGAGTGTCAGAGAGAAAAATACACCACAATGATACACAGGGTATATGACATTGATGAGCAATCTCATTGACATGGAGCCTTCCAATTTTCAGGAGGCATCAAAGAAGTAGGTTTGGCAGGATTCCATGGTGGAGGAGCATGCCTCCATCATGAAGAATGATGTTTTGGAGGTGGTTCCAAGACACGAGGGAAAGTTAGTGGCTGGGTCTAGCTAGATCTATAAGATCAAGCATGCTACAAATGGAAACATTGAGAAATTTAAAGGAAAGTTCGTGGCTAAGAGGTTCTCTCAGAAAGAGGGAGTTGAATATGATGATACGTTTACCCTGGTAGACATATATACTTCCATCGGGGGTGTGCTCTCATTAGCAGTAGATATCGGTTGGCAGATTCATCATATGGACATCAAGAAAACCTTCCTCAATGGAGTTATTGAGGAGGAAGTGTACATAGAAAACCCATAGGATTTTTAGGTATATGGGAGGAATTCCCATGTATTTAGACCGAAGATAAAACTGTATGGGCTAAAGCATGCACCCAAAGTGTGGTATGAGCACATTTATAGTTACTTGCAAGGCATGGGATTTGTGAAGAATGATGTAGAATAAAGCCTATACTATATCATGATAGGGTGCGTACCTCTCATTCTCGTGTTATATGTGTATGATCTATTTTTGACAGGTTCATAGAGGCTTACTGCATATTTCAAGAGGGATCTTACTTCTTACTTCGATGTGAATGATTTGGGGTTGATGCACTATTTTCTTGGATTGAAGGTGTGGCAGCGAGATGGTGAGATTTTCCTAGGATAGGAGAAATACACAGTGGAGATATTTAAGAGGTTTACGATGCAAGACTCTCAGTCAATGTATACATCCATGGTTACTAACTAGAAGAATATATATGCTTCCAAGTAGGAGGAAGTGGACCCTGCCTTATACAAGAAGTCGATACGCTTTCTCATGTATCTAGTCAATATTAGGACAAACATTTGTTTTCTATAAATACTCTCAGTTAGTTCATGGTGGAACCAAGGAGAGAACACTAGAAAAAAATGAAACACATATTGAGGTACATGTGTGGCACAATCGAGTATGGTCTGAGGTATTCTCAAGGAGATGAAGTGAAGTTGGTGGGTTATGTAGATGCATATTGGGCATGAAATGCAATGGATAGGAAATGCACTTTAGGGTGTTATTTGAGCTTAGGATTGGGGGTTGTCTCTTTGTTTAATATGAAGAATAAGTATGTTGCATTGAGTTACGTGGAAGAAGAATACATGGCAGTGAGCATGGAAGCATGTGAGGCCATATGGCTTCAAAAGTTGCTAGTGGATTTTTTCGTCAGGAGTTAGAGCTAACCATCATACACTATGATATTTAGAGTGGCATAAAAATATTTGAGAATCCAATATTTCATGAAAGGTCGAAGCACATCGACATCATGTATCACTTCATTAGAGTTTGTGTGCAGCGAGTTGCATTATAGTTACAATATTTTCCTACAGATCAACAAGTGGCATATATTCTCACCAAGGCCTCGATGAAAGGAAAGTTCATCTTATGTAGGGATAAGATGGGAGTCGTTGAGAACATCTTCCTCACTAAGAGGGAGTGTTGAAATATTGTATCTCAGATAGGTGTTCTTTCTTTGGTGAGGTGTCATGTAATCAAGAGACACTAGATTTAATGTTTCTCCAAGTCATTTAAATTTTTCCTAAGTCTAACTTAGGGAAATATTATTAATTAATTTAATTAATTATCATTTAAATATTTGCTAAGTCTAACTTAGGGAATGTTGATTATTAATTATTATTAGTTAACTCTCTATTATAAGCTTCCTTGATCTTATATAGAAAGTCAAAGTGAGTTACAAATTAAATTGTAGCCATTGATTTTCCAAAATGGGGATTTAATCTCCACCGTACAATCACTCAAATAAAGGTTTATAAGCATAAGTGGTGGCTTTAGGAGATCATTGAGTTGGTGAATGAAACCGAGGGTTTTCATTTCCTACAGATTCGTGAGGCTTGGTGTGAGAGAGGTTCCAAGTCCCTTTGATCTGAAGTCATGAGGGCCATATCTACTATAGGAGGTTGTGAGGATGGTTTAGAGGGTGAGTACATGTGTGGAGGTCCAATTTTGTGGCTAAGTTGAAGTTGAGGGGAGAGGAGGTTGTGCCATAGCCTCTCTATATCAGATTGGGCCAGAACCATGGGGCCTTGTGCTACCACATACGCACCCATAACCATTTCTATATGTTGTATTACTAGTTGTAAACACAGACATCGGACAAGAGGTTGAGATAGTATATCTATAAGGTTAGATCCAAGTAGTTTACTGTGGTGGATGAATTTTATAGGTTTGGCACAATTGTATTTAATTTTCGGATCTTGTTGAAGATAAATAAAACCCTCGTTTATTGGTTTTCCCCAGAGTTGGGGTTTCTAGGGTATATCTGGTGTTCTAAATGTGTGATTGGTTTTTGATTTATTCTACTGTGCATTGAAAGTTATTTAAATCAATATATTTTTGTTTATAGATCATATTTATAATTTTTTATTTTTCTAGATCTGGGTATAAAAAACTATTGAAGAATAGTAAATTAATTGGCTAAGTTTTAAGGAAAAATAACACACTCAGGAACCTCTGAATTTTGACCTTCTTATCTCTGATGAAGCTCACATATATGAGAAGTTCCAACAATTTTTTCTCGTATTCATCCATATTCATGTTCCCAAGTTTGATTTCAAAGAACTCTTTCATATTCTTTTCAGAATATTGCTCTGACAAGTACTGCTATTGAAAATATTTCTTGAAGTGCTTCCAATAAATTCTCTTCTCATCAAGGTGCTTAACCTACTTTAATCGATCCCACCACATAGATTCCTTCCATTGAAGTTGTTAGGATGCAATTCTGGATTCTTCATTTGATGAGTAGTCATGTAACTAGAAATGTTTCCTCATTCCAAGTAACCATGCTTCTACATAATCTCCTTTCTTGTCTTCTCCATCAAAATATGGTGGCTTGATCTTCCTAAGCTCCCCTTGCAAGTTTTCTAACCCGTGTATCCTTATTTGATGCCTAAGAGGATATACACTTGGGCTGCTTGTTGACCTTGAATGTGCATATTCTCTTTTGGTCAAGTGCCATGGGGAATGATTATGTTGATTCCTTCTTGCACTCATTGACCATCTTGATCCTCCATGATCATTCCTCCTGTCCTGAGATATAGATACTTTCATTTTCCTTGCACTAGCTTCCTTCTTTGTACCCAAATATTTGTTGAATTTCTTCTGCAACATATTCAATATTTGTAGTATACCCTCCTGGTATTTCATAATCCTTTCATTATTGGCTCTATAGCTCTGCGCTTCTCTTTGCAGGTTTCTCATAGTTACAGGCTCCTACCCATCTCTTCTTCCATTAGATTTTGTCTCAACATTTCCCATGCTAACATGTAGACCTCTAATATATTATTCATGGCTATAGGACCCTTGAGCATCCTCCATATCTCTAATTCCATAGGAACTAAATATTGCTTTTATGTATCTTTAATTTTGCAAGAATGTGCATGCAATAAATGATGTTAGAATTAGGCATTTTGCAAATGATTTATTTATTAGATTACATGTTATTCTTCACATCAATTTATGAAGAACATAATGCACCAAGTCAAAATATGATGTCTTAGATACATCCTTCTATGAAACAACTATCCAATGACTGTACTCATGCCTCATTATGAGTTCCGAGTGAAAATTTAAAACATTCAGAAGTTGTAATTTTCCACTCACTTACTATTACAAAAATCTCTTTATTACTCCTGAGATTTATTTATTTAGAACCAAATTCAAATTTTGGGGTGTATATATGTCTTCTCCTCCTCAATACCTTTCCAATCACTATTAGTTTTCTCAAATCTGAGCTCTGAGCGGAAAGTTATGGTCTAGAGAAGTTTTTATTGTTTTCTCCTTTTATCCATGTGTGCTACATGTGTCTTATTTCTCTTTTTGCATGTTTTTACATACCCAGATTCTAAATATGGCTCAATAGTTTTCTTATATGGTTCATAATATTTCCACATACTTCTCCTTTGCCTCAAACGGAATTTTGAGCAAGGAGTTATTCCCTATGGAAGTAAATTGGTGCCGAAATGTTTACCTTAACTGTTTCAACTATAACTTTCTCATACAAGCTCTTTTTTTCACCCGGAGTAGCTCGTTGGATAGTTTTCTTCAATTTATTTTAATTGAGATGCAAAGAAAAAGTGTACATGTGTACACTTTGTGTACCTTGGTACGGTCTGTTCTTGTGGGTTTTGATTGTCTAAAACCATCGTTTAGGCTCTCAAAATCGCCCCGCAAGCTCATGACCTTCAAAAACCTGAAAAATTCAGAAAATTTCATACAAATTGAATTTTTTACTGGTATAAATCCCTTTAAATCTAAGTTATTGTTCTAAAATTGGGTGAAATTTGAGTCATGGATCCAAGATCCATTGGCGATTGATGATCGACACTTTCCTTTGTATGCACACAACATTTTTTCCAAATTGTTGACCCAACCATCGACCATCGACCCATTCCCTTGACAACCAATTTGCAAACCCAATGCTAAACTAGCTAATTCGACCATTAGTCATTGGTTGTCGGTGATTTTCATTAGAGAATGAAATTCCTCACTAATTTGGTCAACGCCCGACCATCGACACATTGGTCATCTGTCATTTCTCTTGGTAACCACTTGTAACACATCATTAAATCGACAGACCTAACCGCCAGTCATCGATTTTTAGTGATTCCTATTGACTAATGAACACCTCTAAAGTTCGACTGACATGACCGTCATCCATTGTCCATCAATCAATTTTGGGATATGTGTCAAAACACGTGGATGTTGACATGGAATGGCATATAGATTCTGATGTGGAATGACACATCATCAACCTCTTTCCTTCATTGACCATTGACCATTTCTCTTAGATGACTTGAACACCTTGCCGAATCGATCAATGCTTGACCATCATCCCATCGACCATAGAAAATTTCTCTTTGTCAACTCCAACACTTCGTTGAATCGACTAACACCTGAACATCATCCCTTCGACTATCAATTATTTATTTTTGTAACCAAAACATTTCACCAATCTGACTAACCCGACCATCAGTCATCGACGATTTCCTTTGGCCACCTCCAACACTTAGATTTTTTTTTATTATCAATCTCCAGTTAATATGGGTCATCGATCTATTATTATAATTGATCTCGACCGTCAATCTACTCCACTTCACAAACCTATGAATTTAATCTTGGTCATTGATCGACCCCAACCTCCCAACATCCAAAAATGAATATAGACCATTGATTGATCCATTTTTTAAATGACCAAAAATGAATTTCGACCATCAGTTTGATCCTTTTTTCAAATGGAAGAAAACAAATCTTGGCCATTGATTTATCATACCTTAGAAACCTCCAAAATCCTTATAAATTTTAAATTTATCAAAAGGAATCAGGGTCGTCGATCTCGAGATCGAATCAAATCTCGGTCGTCGATTATTCAACTCTTCCTAGCTCTGTTAGCCTCCATTAAAATGTGAATTTCGACCTTGCAGGTCGAATCTAACTTTGTAATTCAGTTTATTGATTCCATTAAACATCTTAGAAAGTTCTGAGGCAATTATATCTTGTATTTTTCTCACTAATTTTTGGATTTCTCTCTAGTTATCACCATTTTCCCCCAAATTCATCACAAATCAAAATTTGTGACAATGAATTTTCCTAAATTCACACTACTTCTTGGCCCATACGGTTCCGATGTTGAACTTAAGATCTGATACCACTTTGTAACCTACCCAGCCCCCAGCTGGGTCACGCCACTTGCTAAAATGACTCAATAAAAATTTATGATACTAATTCTAAATGTGGAAATAACATACACATCATGACATTCAAGTTTACACAATGGAGCATGCTAATTAAAAACATAAATGCAATTTATTAACTTTGTAGTGCAGTGACTAAATGAATACAACATTATTCAACCATTTAAATAGATATTTAGATGCATCATTCTGCTCACAACAAACAATAATAACCAAATATATCTTAGAGTAAATTTCACAGTAGATATACTAGCATTATACATTATCAAACACAATAAATAGAACACTTGTCTTATAAAATGTGCAACCCACTGTAGAGGACGAACATTCCTCCCAACCATAGGATTCCTGTTCCATATATCAATAACAAGCCACCCCCAAGCTAGGTCTATGAATCCACAAGAGATGGTGGTCCCTAAATCTGGATAATGTCCCCTTCTCAATAGTCAAACTCACAACTAATTCAAGTCCACCAACTCTCTTCCCCTCAACCTAAAAAACCCAAGGGATGGAATCACCCTTCACTACTCACAGTCCCTCAGGAATTTCCACTCCGCTCTAAGGATTCCAACATAGGTTGGATAGGAAATATACTTGCCATGACCATAGTAATTCTACAACTGTAACCATGAATTTACCTAGCAACAAAATATGTGCTTCCTTGGATAAGTTTGAACAACATGTTACTCCAAAGTACACAATCTCTTTTTCCATGAATTTGTATCTCTAAACAGTTTCCAAACTTTCCCACAATAATTACCTTTAAGATTAAGCACATAGAACTCCATTAGTGTCCAAAAAACTCCATGTAAAAACTGCTCTCTATGAAAAAGCATGAATGTGAAATTATAGTCCCCTACCCATAAAAAAATCCTCTATTTCCCTTGCTTGTTTGAATTGCACACTTCCCTAAGTTGATTGTACACATATCCCATGCTCTCAATAACTATGGGATGTGACTCTCACACCCACCTTCTTACATGAATTCAATGATTGGGATCGAGAACACTCAACAAATAATGGAAGGTTCATGGTGAGGATAATTTAGAAAGAAATAAGAAATGGGTTTTGGTTTAATATACATGGGTAAAATCTCCCCCCCAATTGGACCCCTTCCCTCTCTTGTGGATACTTAGCCCCAAAATATTTGTTCGTTTTTGTCTGTAGCTGGAAATACATTTTATTCATAATATTCAATTTACATCATTGACATATTACATTGTTTATCTCTCAACCATGTACTACATTTACAATGTACATCGCTAATTTAATGTTTGAAAATGGGGATGTTACAATGCCTTAGAATAAATATACAAACTCGGGGGACCGAATAAAAATTACAAAGAGAAATTGAAAAAATATGAAAAAAAGGATCATGATCTTGATGGAACAAAAAAAATAGTTATAATCTTGAAGACTTAACTAGAAGAGGCAAAAAGGATAGAAGTGGTGAGAAGCCAGTTGAAAGAAAAGGAAGAAAAATGAGAGAAGATAGAGGTTGAAATCGTTTCCTTAAAAAAGGAACTAGAGAAAAAAAATGATCAATTAAGTAGAATATTGAAGTTTGTAAAAAACAATAGAATCTTATATACTATTCTTAGTTACCAAAGGTCACCATTCATCAAGATGGGTCTTGGCTACGACGGAAAAAAAATATCCTCAAGTGTGATGCAAGCACTAAGGTCACAAAGCCATAAGAAAAGGAAAATGAAGAAAAGCCAAAAATATATGATAATATTATCAAAGGCTCCATCAACCATGAAAGCAGCAGTAGGAAAGGAAATGATGACCAACAAAAACCTAATTCTTCTCACAAGAAAAACAAGAATGAGTTCATAAGAATTGTTCCACCAAGAGGGCCTTTCACAACTCGGTACCGAAATCGCTTTCCTCGATATTGTTTTTATTGAAATACTTTTGGTCATAAAGCACTAGATTATAGAGATTATACAAGAAGTGATCATGTGATCAATAGAAATAAATATTCTTATAAGACCTCAAAGAATGATTATGTGATCAAAAAAACTAGATGTTCTCATGGGTTTTTTGATATAAACTACAATTCATTTTCTCCCCTACTTGATTATAGTATTGAATGTTATAAGTGCAATAACTATGGGAACATATCACATGAATGTAGAAGCAACATAGTAAAGTCTCCTAAATAAAACAGGGAAGAACATGTTCTTACCAAACATATAGAAGAATACACAAAGGTGTGGAAAATGAAGTAAGAAGAACCAAAGACAGAAAAATGTGGGCTTGCAATGTATGCTCAAGACAAAGGAAGTAAATGGTTCATTGATAGTGGATGTTCAAAACACATGACAAGGTATTATAATAAATTTCTCTCCCTAAGGGAAGAAAAGGGAGGCAATGTTACCTTTGTGGATAATGCTTCTACAAGGATAGTTGGAAAAGGTACCGTTAATCTTGATAATGGAAATATTAAAACATAAAATGTCTTGTATGTTGAAGGGTTAAAACAAAATATTCTAAGTTTCAATCAAATGTGTGATCAAGGTTACAACCTCACATTTCATTCTAAAGGATGAGAGATAAGGAAAGTAGGTTCAATAATATTAGTGACAAATGAAAACAAAAGCTTGAGAAATGAATATGTTCTTGATGAAGTCAAAAGAGAAAATGTTTGTATGGGAAAAGTAAATGAAAGTTGGTTATGCCATAGAAGGATGGGTCATATAAACCTTGACAATATAGTAAAACTCAACAAGACACAAGCAGTAAGAGATATTCCAAGGATCTCAAAACTTACAGAAACTATTTGCAAGCCATGTTAGTAAACGGAAGCACAATCTCAGGGGTAACAACCTTTGTCATTAATGTCAGAGGGGCAGAAGTTGCAGACATAGGAAGAAATTGCATATAGGGGGAGTATTATAAATTTGACTAAGGATTTCCATAAATGACAAAGGGGCAGGTTGTTGGAAATATTATTGTCATTGATGCCAAAGACATGGGGAGACTACAAATGTCCAAGATAAATATTGCAAGGTGGATATTGTTGGAAATATTGTTTTTGTATTTTTGACGCTCAGTTTGTATGCCCTATATTTGAAGGAATTTTTACTCTCAATACCTAGGTCAAATGGAAGCATAAGATATATGGTTGGAAATTTTATTTTGAGACCTTTCTAGCAGTATATGGCATTCCATCTAACTCCATAGGAATGAGGAGATATGAAAGATTCTCTTAGGTTTTCCTAGCCAGAAAGTACAGGTCATCCAAGCCAAATTTACAAGTCGACCCCATAAGTGAATGAAAAAAAACTATAAATACAAGATAAATGTGTGCATTTGAAGACACTTATCCAAGAAAGAAGAGAAAGTACCAGTGCCCAGAAGAAATTTGAGGTGCACAATAGGAGATGGGGAATATTCTTGGGGTCCAAAGGTGCACAAGAGGAGTTTTCTTGGATTTTTAAGGGTGCGATATGAAGTAATAAGGTCTATGATGTTGAAAAATTCATTGTTTTGAGGCTAAGATGTTGCATTCTAGAATTATATTAGGGGAATGATGCTATGAGGTTTGTTATGGAATGAAGGCTAAATATGACTAGGGTTTGAATCTATGTCTAGGGTATGAAGCAAGGATAGGCGCTTGAGCATGAAATTTAAGGTTATGATGATATTTTGAAATGCATGAGGTATGAAACATGTAGGTGAAGTAAAAAATACTCTTTGTATGAAGATCTTAGATTGGTACCTATACATTTCTTGCTGAGTTGGTGCTCAACTGAAGAGATTAGTGTCTCTAGTAGGTTGGTGCCTACACAATATATTATTGAGTAGGTGATCAACTGAAGAGATTGGTTTCTCTAGTAGGTTGGTGCATATACAATATCTTGTTGAGTTGGTGTTCAAACAAAGATATCAATGTCTCTAGTATGTTGGTGCCTACACGACTTGTAACAATAGGTTGGTTCCTACAAACATTTATAAAGATAAGTTTTGTGGTTTTCTCCCACAAGGGTTTCGAAATTAAACTCTATGTACTGTGATTTGAGTTTACATGCATTTACTATTTTAAATCTAATGAAATATTGATGAATTCTTATTTAAAGTAAAAAGTATCTTATATTGATTCACCCCCCCTCTCATTATACACATAAGTTCAACATGTACATGTGAATGATTATTCCTCCTACATTCCCATGGAAATACCTTATATATATTAGTGGAGGAGGCTAGGAGAGGCTTCTAAATACCTAGAAATTAGTGAACTCAAGTGGATTGAGAGTTCCCAATCTCTTTCCACAAGATAAACAAATCATCTAGCATTGGTCTCCTTAGAATTCACCAATTATAGAAGGGTACAGAGGCAGTTGTGGGCCAACAATAATGCAGTTAGTGACCATTTTTTGGTTGCAAAGTTTTTCAACAATGACCAATCATGCCCTATCAGTGCGTTGAGTAGTGATCATCCTAAAAAATCACTGAAACCAAGGTAGAAGAGTGTGTCTTGACATAACATCTTCAATGTGTCCTTCATGAGATCCTAGGGTGGAAAATAAGGCTGTAACAAATGCCCCCTAATTTGTGAGGTTAGAAGAGGAATGGATGGCCTAACCAAATTACAATAATGGTCACCAATGTGAGGCAGCGTGAGGAGGGAGAAAATAGATAAATAATACAAGGAGTACCTGCAATTAGACATCAAGTGTATATATAGATCATTACCGAGGTAGGAATACCCATGCTCAGAAGAGAGACAAAGCATGGTCGCCAACACAATACACTATGGATCCATGAAGTGAAATGCAAGACCATGGCCAAGAAAAAGTACACAGTGGATCCATGCCATCAAAAATATCATATCCATGAGAAAATACAATGTGGATCTATGTCATAGTATATATCAGGAAGACATTGATAACCATTGAGAGTGCCCATGTAGTCTTCAAAGTACTCATATAGTAGTGATATACTCCATCACAACTTAGGAGGGGTAGCATGAATGAGTGGTGTGCCCCCAAACTCAATGCCTTTGTCCCAAACCCCAATGGTACAATTCTAAAAATATAAATAGATGAGATGATGTTGAGCATGGTAGAAACCATTTTATTACCAATCATTGAGGTATATCATTAATAGACGCGAGGGGACCCACCAATGATGAAAATGGACCCCAAGGAACCTATTACAATCTAGAGGGTGTGAATAGAGGATATGATGCAAACACTCATAGAATCAATCGACCAAGTGTCAATGACATAAATCCATCGTCAATTGTGAGGATTCATGCCACTAAGGACTATAAGATACAAGGTACTAGTTGGTTTCTATATCCCTCTCCTAGATAATATGTCGAAGTTGATAATAATATATACATTGAAGGAGGTCCTTAATGTATCCCCCATCAATCGACATGGAACTACAATGAGAGATAATGTGAAGAGATAGAATCACAAAGTCCAACTAACACAGGGATGGACAACATGGATGGTCAACATGACAACTGATGGACAACTCAGGTTCAAGTTCCCTTGAACATATAACATGACATAATGATGACTTGGTAATAGGACTTAAGAGCATCACTAATATAGTGCAACACACATGAGGCATTGAAGCACTCTCTATAATGACTGGAATAGTAACTAGCTGGAGGAGTAAATGTGACTCATATGAATGGTATATGTCTCTTAGGAAAGCTATACCCAATTGTAAGAGAATGATGCAAATAGGTGCAATGTTGAAGGGAAACATGACTACAATTGCCACTTTTATGAATACAGATCAATGGTAAAAAACCCCACTATTTTTTGTGTTTTGAGTGTCTCCTTCATGGTTTAACGAGACAAAAATATAGATAAGAGTGTGCTCGATAATGTCTTTTTAGTTCAATTTTTATGATCCCAAAAAAGAGTTAAAACTATACATGTGAGGTGTCTTTTTCATGGTTTAATGAGAAGAAAAAAGAGTTAAAATTTTGCTTGTCTGGTGCCTTTGTCATGGTTTAAAGATCATGAAAAAGAGGTAAAAATAAGCTCATTTGAAGAGAAAAAGTGTCTTAATAACATGCTTCTACATTTTGAGCACATGGAACTGACCTAAAAAAAATGAATGCAGAACAATACTAACAAGTGAGGTCCACTCTTAGCATTCATTATCTCCATGGGTATATGGTCACAAAATCGAGGCCAAATAATGAAAGTGGTGAGTGGTCACGTGTTACTACAATGGTGGTAGGCGTGATCAAGATAAATATCATTGCAACAACAAGTAACATGACATGAGCAACAAACTCAGAAGGGATCGTAAAGTAACATAAAATGACAGAAAAACCCTAAGAATATAGCCAAAATATAGATTAAGAGGGAAAAATGAGGCTCAACTTTGAGTCATGGTGGGTATAAAGGAGGCCTATGATAAATAACTGCATGGGCACTAGGTGGAAATCAGGGTGCTAACTAGGACACCCATGAAGGGTAGGCACTATTGTGCAAGTTACAATGTGAAATAACAACGTGGCTAATGTCACAACCTGATGGGGTCAAACCTAAGGCTTTTTGATGGAAGAGCGGACGGTTAATAATGAAAAATGATGTCACATGGAAGAACCTATCGCTATATGCCAGTTTGGGACATGTGCCTCAAGTTTAGTGGATGTCACCATATGTGTGAAAAAATGTCCCTTTAGTCCTATCAAGAAGTGAAACCTAGACTCCCTGGGTCAAACTTGGATAAAAAACCTCATAAAACAATCAATAATGCTCTAAAAATGAAATAACTTGAAACCACTTACTTGGTGTTGGAGTGAGAAAAGGTTTTTTTATGCACCCAAGTGGGTAAAAAAAAACTCACCATGGTAAAAAACTTCATTTTCACATTTACCAATTGAGAAGCTAAAAGAGTTTGGTGAAAACCCTCCTCCAAGCTACATCTTCCAAATATTATTTTGAAAGATTCGTCCATCCAAATTCGAAACCGTTTGATCTGAAAACGAGCGAGTAATTTACGCAAGTTTTCAATTAAGAATCATTTTCTAACGAAGTATTTGCATAAGGATTAAAGGGCCTATGAATCCATGATTAACCATGCTTGTAAACAATAATATATAACACACATGAACTCAAAATGGAATAAAACACATGAAAAGACAAGTGAGAGAGACAACCAATGTTGGTAACGAAGTTCACCCCTCCTGGGATACTTCTCTGGACCCACTTCAATTGGAATACAAATCGCTTTCATTCCTTATTCAAAATATGTTTGGACCTTCTCATAAGTGATTACATAAGAGATGACTTCTCCTTCAGTGAGGATTCAAGAAGACTACTCACACTCATATCTCTCCATACATCAAGAAGGATAATACCTTACATGAATAAGTCTCTCAAAGATTTAGGAGTAGTAACACTATGGATTTCTAACTCCACTCATTAAATCTCCATTAATATCCTCTTATTCTCTCCCCCTTACAAAGGGCTCACATAAGGCATTATATATTTTTTCCTCACTCCCTCTTAAGAAATAGCATTGACTCCTAGATCCACAATAATAGGATCTAATTACAAAAGAGGAAAAACAAGATTGATGAATGTAGGATCTCAAACCATGTTCAAGTACATAAAGGGAAAAGTCTCAAAACAACCCAAAGAATATTCATCCATGTCCTTGATTCTCTCAACCTAAAATTGAGAATAATGGAAAATTGGTGTGAGGTGGTTTCTCACATAAAAACCAATTTCCAAAATGATAATTTAATGATAAATACATGAGTATAATTTCCCTCACAAGTATTAATCATTTTACATCAATAATGACTAACAAGGTATGAGTTTTTAAAAATCTCATAAAGCATAAGTAATATGCATGAGTATATCATAAAGCATAAGAATGCATGCGACCCTTTCCTCACAAAGAATTAATAAAATGCATGAGAAATATAAACTCAAAACATATAAGTTTACCACCTTCACCACTCTGCAAATTAACTTGGTGAACATAGTAAGGTCCTTCCCTGTGTGGAAATCCGTCCAGATCACGCCTCCCCACAAAGAACCTTTTGGTCTCCAAAAGTATCAACTCTATCTGTATGCAAATGTCCTCAAAAGGCCTTCAATATTTGGAGTACCTTACTTGCCAAGAGTTTATAACTACACTCTTGGTCAAGTTTACAATGAATCACCAAAATGGCGTAGGAAAATCGCCACAATCAACTGTTTACATCATGATTACAAAGAATCCAATGAAAGTTTAAGGAGAAAAATAATGCCTCTCACTCTCCTCACTCAAGAGTGGCTTAACATGCATTACAATGCTTCATAACCCTTTTACATGTTGATTTCATATTACATCAAGACCATTGCATGGCCAATACATCAAAATTCAAAGGCAATTCTCATGCCAAATATGATGCCAAAAAAAATGCACTATGGCCAAACTTATGGCCCTTCCATGGCAATTACATCAAAACTTTGAAGCCAATTTTTATATGCCAAAATGATGCACAAAAGAATGCACTATGGTCATATATACCAACATGTGCACATCAAATTCCCAACTCCTTTAATGGTCATATATCAAACTCTAAGCATCCACAAAATGCCCCTTTATTTCCTTTGATCCATCATATGGAAACTATGAGAAGAATTATGAAGGTGTATGCCTTCCTTTACTTTGGAATCTCCTTGGGAAAATAAAAAGTGTATTTTACTTTTTCTTTTGCCACAATATGGATT
>ML783557.1:695054-705388 GCA_009831015.1 Picea engelmannii | reverse complement strand
GTTCAAAACACCATCCAATAGTAATAAAATAAAAAAATTATTTTCAATTATCAAACTTTACCAAAATGATGGGAAGTTCTTTGCACCTCCACCATATCCATACTTTTGGAGTCTTCGAACTTGATTCACATCCCATCTTGGTAACCAACACATGGTTGAGACACATTAGCTCCGAGGTCTTATCAGTTGCATAACCAAATATATGAGTTTTTCAAATGATGATATGGATGAAACAATCATAGCTGCACAAGATGACTCAACATAAATAGATCTGATCCATACCAACAATATCTCCAACAATGTCACCACATATTACTCGTACGTGGACCACGTTTTCATAGCAACGCACCACCAACAACAGAGGTAGATGGCACAAGGAATATTCGTCGAGAAATGGAATGAGAGAAGAGAAATCTAGGTTGCAATTGGAATGCCAAGGATATAGCCTGTATCGAATTTGACTACGAACAAAAACTGAAACCCTCACCACTGCTTGAGAATGAACTCACAAACTGTAGAAAATTTGATTATAATTATATATATGTCGATCCTTAAAGTGATCAATCGCCAGACCTGCAAATCCATTTGGGTCACAAGTCAGTGCCCCATCCACATCCTTCCATACCTGAATCTATCTCGGGCCTAAGGCCTTGCTAATAGCTATTGCAGTCAGATCGCTAGTTTTTCGGTGAAGGCACTGTACAGGTCCAATAAACAATTATAAAATGTTGCTGCATATTGCTTGATAAATTGTTGCAACCACATTTGTCAGTGCTCCTACAACATGATAGGTGGATTTTTTCACAACAATCTGAGCGTGAGGTGCCATGCTACCAACTGTACCATCATTGCTCTCAATTGACATTAACCCTCCTACCTCATTGCCATCAAGCTAGGGGTGCCATGGAGTCTCAATTGGAAGTTTGATTTCATTGATGGGAAGTCTTGTTGAGGTCATGGGCACTACAAAATATATGTCTTCGTTGAAGATAAGTGTTCACAACCTTGGTTTGCATGCATGGCTTTCTGGAAATCCGACCTATTAATATATGAAGATACGTAATCATTGATGCAAGGATCATATCACAGAGTTTTGGCTTCTCCCTTGGAAAATATTGATGAATTAGTTGAGCATTTGGGAGCATATATATTGTACCATATCCATCATATCGTCTAAAATATCACACAAAATCCCATTATGATCACCAACAACAGATTTATCATATTTCTGCGCTGAAATTTTAACGCACAAGTAAATGACGCGGATTTTTGACACTTCAATGGTAGACGTGGCTTCCTTGTCGTATTAGTCAACTTGGAATCCCTCCAAATCTGTAATAGAAGACACATTGTCTGTCTCAGCACATCCTACATAGTGATCACAATGAATTGGACGATGGAAACGATTCTTATGAACAGACACGTGCTCAACCAACTCATCTCTATGCAACACAAATCTTGGAGGAGTGACAACCATTGATCTATTTTTGGAGATTTATTGACTCTGCCAACGAGTTGCAAGATGAATCACTATTGGAAACTTCAATCATCCACTTTGAAGAAAATAACTAACGCCCTTCCCCAATGCCTCTTCGACTATTCCATCTGAATATCTCAATCAATCGACACAGGATCACCAATCTATGTCGTTGATGAAAATGTGGGATTGGCAGTCACAGAATAAATCCATTCCAACCAGACTTATAGTACAAATACAGAGGATTGGTATTGGCATCCAAAAAAATTAATCTGGCACCTCCCAATCGAACTGCTGTAGGATATCAATCCTTGCGGTCTTATGCTCCTATAACCGCAAGTCGTTGAGTGAGTTAACTAGATGGATTGAAAACTCTGTAGTCACCTCCCGGAGTAGCCTCAAACACTCATCGAAATCAGTATCAAACTGATCACCAATGCACCGTTGGCAATCAGATGCACTAATTGTGCAATAGGGATGTGATGTGTAGGAAAAATAATAGGTATCCCTGCAACAACACAATATGCTGACAACATAGTTGAAGTATCACCAATCGAAGCACAACCCACACCAACAATGTGATTATTCAAGACAAATTTCAAAAGAGTAGGAAAAAATATGCTACCAACATATACATCTACATAATGAACTCAGAGCTAAAGACTTGATGTCTTTGGAAAACATCTATTTGGCACCAATAATATTTCATTAATTGTCCTTCATTTTGACGGTATCCCACCTTGTTTGGTAGATTCCTTGACTACATCAATAATACCATCCATATATTTAATAGAGACATGGTTATCCAATTGCTATAAGAGTTGATCATGAATATTTAAAAAAAAAATCGATGAAGGTAGCATCAACGTCCCCCATAAAAAAAAACTTAGAGAAAGTTTTCAATTTTGCAAAAATGATAACCATTGTTTACCAAGCCATTCAAATGAATGCTCATTGGATAGTTGATCTTTTTGAAGAACTGCTTTTGGGATTATTGTCGCTGGACTAACTCCTTCATCTGCTACCTTATTATTTGCAAGAGCGTGTACGACTCTTTTTCCACGTTTTGGATGAAGTTGAGGATGAACTTTCCAGCATTTTCTAATCCAATGGTCACTCATCTTGCAATGAGTGCAATAGTTCCTTTTCTTCTCCTTTAACAACATCTCCTTGTCATGAAGACGTGAAATAAGTTCTTTCTATCTTGCCTCACTTCTGGTGGGCATGCTCGTCTTTGCTACCCAAACTTTCTTCTTGCAATCCTTGGCTACGTCATGGTTAGAAGACCTATGACCATAATCATCTTTATCATATGTAAGTAAAGAATTGAAATTTCCTTTATACCTTCCTGAGTGGTTCTTTCTCTGATGAGGACAAGCTGACTTGATTCCTTTCATGGAATCTGATGGTGAAGTGATGGTTTTTTCTTCAACAACCTTTGATTATTCTCCATTATCCTCCTTTCCATAACCAAAACCTGTGAATCATGGTCTTTATGCCACCTCTGATGGCTAAGTGATTCCTTGGCCATGAATGACAAGTCCACCTCCTCTGTATCTCATCTTTGTGAGGAGCTTCATGCCCATGTTAGTTTCATATGGAGAAAAAATTGAACATGATGAAGCATATACCTCAGTTTGAGTTTGTGCATACAAGATAGAAGGATATTTGTCTTCCATTCGTTCACCATGCTGCAACTTATCCAAGAGACCATCCTTGGTTTGCAATTTGAGTTGCAATTCTTCAATAATTTCGTTGAGGACTTCTCCATGAAGATGAGACCTCTCTTGAAGCTCTTTATTCTCTTCTTCTACAACCTACAAAAGTCTCCTCAACTCTGTATTTTCATATTGAATGATGTTATTTGTCTCTTCTAATTCTCAAAGTCTTTCTACTTTCTTCACTCGTTTTCCCATCCTGAAAAGCAGTCAGCCTAGCTCTGATACGAAATGATCTGAAAACGGGAAAGTAGTTTATGCAAGTTTTCAATTAAGAATCGTTTTCTGACGAAGTATTTGCATAATGATTAAAGGGCCTATGAATCCATGATTAACCATGCTTGTAAACAACAATACATAACACACATGAACTCAAAATGGAATAAAACACATGAAAAGACAAGTGAGAGAGACAACCAATGTTGGTAACGGAGTTTACCCCTCCTGGGCTACTTCTTTGAACCCACTTCAATTGGAATATGGATCACTTTCATTCCTTCTTCAAAATATGTCGGTACCTTCTCATAAGTGATTACATAAGAGATGCCTTCTCCTTCATTGAGGATTCAAGAAGACTGCTCACACTCATACCTCTCCATACATCAAGATGGATAATGCGTTAGATGAATAAGTCTCTCAAAGCTTTAGGAGTAGTAGCACCATGGCTTTATAACTCCACTCATTAACTCTCCATTACTCTCCTCTTATTCTCTTCCCCTTACAAAGGGTTCACATAAGGCATTGTATAGTTTTTCCTCACTTCCTCTTAAGAAAGACAATTAACTCCTAGATCCACAATAATAGGATCTAATTACAAAAGATGAAAAAAAAGATCCATGAATGTAGGATCTCAAACCATATTCAAGTACATAAAGGGAAAAGTCTCAAAACCACCCAAAGACTCTTCATCCATGTCCTTGATTCTCTCAACCTAAAACTAATAATAAGGGAAGATTGGTGTGATGTGGTTTCTCACATAAAAACCAATTTCCAAAATGATAATTTAATGATAAACATGCGAGTCTAATTTCCCTCATGAGTATTAATCATTTTACATCAATAATGAGTAATAATGTATGAGTTTTTCAAAATCTCATAAAGCATAATTAATATGCATGAGTATCTCATAAAGCATAAGAATGCATGAGACCCTTTCCTCACAAAGCATTAATAAAATGCATGAGAAATATAAACTCAAAACATATAAGTTTACCACCTTCACCACTCTGCAAATTAACTTTGTGAACATAGTAAGGTCATTCCCTATGTGTAAATCCCTTTGGATCACCATTAGGTCCAGGTAATTCTTGATTCCTTCCTCCATATTTTGATCCATTTTTTATTGCATTTTACTGGTTAATTTTTTCTTAAGTGATCCCAATTCATCTCTACCTACATGGTCATAGGTGAATAAAGGGATCATCGGTGACCAATCGCTAGCTAGATATGGCCTAAACCATGACCGATCACTCTGGTGTACAAAGTGCAAGCATGACCATGGGGGGACATGTCAGATCTAGAGGCTATGCTCAACACTTTTCTGATTTCAACTGATGGGTTTTGTTGTTGGAAATTTTCAAGATATTTTGAAAACATGATTGAGTGGAAAGAAAGAGATCATGAGGTTGATGAATTGATCTCCATGGGTGATCAACAAAATTTGGCCTCTTTACAAGACTATGGACAACTAAAAAAAATTCGTAGCTAGAACATACGATCCCAACCGCGTCTCTTGGATATGTTGGTGAAATACTAGAAACATAACTAGCAATGTTTTAATGTCGAAGGAAAACAACTACCTATGAAAGTAGAGGACATATACTTACTTACAGGGTTGTCATAGTGAGGGGCCCCAATAGTGTTTTCAATAGGTCCATCTAGATCAAAGAGGTCCATTATGGATTACATTGAGTATTTTCGTGGAGGGTCTAGGTGAAAAAGAAACTAGCTCCCCATCCTAGATGTCACATATCTTCCATTGGAGACAATTATTTTTATGATCACTCAGGTGGAAAGATCGATAGTGCCTCAATTGGTGTCCAAAGGGCATAATGAGCATGCTCTAGCATGCTTAAGTTGACATTTTTTAACTACTGTTCAGGACTATTGGTCAACATGAAACACCAATTGAATCAATGCGAAACAAAGAACAAAAATACATTCAGGTGTGGGAGGATCTTGGTAAAATTATTCTTAGAGTGAATCCCAATCATGCCACCACAAGTGATCATCCCTGAGACAGGTCCAAGTGAGCCCAAGATCTTGTGATGGATAGACCACATTGTATGAGTTACTAGAGGCGGAGTGGAGAAATACTATGATAATTTATGGGCACGATGGTGGAGACAAAAAATCATAGTTGTGGAGGATTTTCCATATGAGGGGACTAACTTACACAATGACCCAGAGCTCACACTCCCCCCTAAAGAAAAATGGGGAACACTTGGTGAGATTTGAAAACTGTTTTTGGAATTTTCAATTTTATAATGTTTTTTTAGGTTTTTAAATATGTATTTTTGGTAGTGAAATATAACTAACCAAAATTGCATGCTGACATAGATGTGGGATCAGAGAAACCAATATGATGGGGTTGATCCCATCATAGGAGTAGTGACAAGGAGTCATCAGAGGAAGATATGGTAGACGACGCCAAGGATCTCTGCGAGGTGTGGAGAAACCTGAAGGGCTTGACCATGGGAGTTCCCCCGATGTGAATGGATGATATTCCACCATACCTTTAGTGCCATACCATGTGAGTGTCTCACCCATTCCTCTGACTGCTCCAAAATTTTTCCTAGGCAGTGGTATGCTACCATGACACACATGCTCGCGATGACTGGATGGAAATCTTCCCCATTTTGTACTATGTCTATCTATTTAATCAGTTGACACATGTTGTATCAGTATGGGTTGTGGAGCCCAATTTTATATATTGCATCATTTTTGGGAGGATGTAACCACACTCTTCGATACACAAACGCATGTGCACACATGCTTGTTTTGGCTTCTACCCATGTATATGTACATGCCTTCTTTACAAATCTTAATTAATGTGAAAAATTCCATTCTAACACATTATTACCTAATGAATCAACAAATGTATTAGAACCTCTAGAATATGTTGATAAAAAATGAAATCAAAGTACCTCTCAAGAAGACGAACCCTCAAATATTTTTGAAGCAATGCAATACTTTATAAAAGATACACATGATTCAACAAAGATACCACTAGCTGGGAGCCCAACCTGAAAACTAACTTGTGAATGATGAGATAAATGGCCTCAAACAAGAGCTTAATGATTTCACTATACTCTGCATTTTTATTGGTTGTAGGACCAAGGTAAATACCCCCTGAACTAACCATTTTGTTGGTGGGAGAGAAAATCACCCAAGCAACGAAAGCAATGTTCCGGGTACTATGGCTGACACTATATGAAAATCCTACATAGGTAGAGGTGGATGATGACATATGAAAATCAATAATGAAGCATGAAATGCATCAAATTGAGACTAGATACACACATAAAATGAAATCAAACCGCTCTAAAAACTTAAAAATACATTATGTACAAATCATCACGTGGCCAGATGGCCTAAGAATAATATTTTTTAAGGTAGATCTTGTTGCGAGGCTCTGGAAGAGGACTCCCATCACAATCAACCAAATCACAGTCCCCTTTACGCAAGATGCATTTAACGATGTAAGGACCATGCCAAAGAGGGTCAAACTTACCTACTCTTAATGTATCATGGTCTTGGTTGTAGAACAGCACCAAATATCCCTCCGCAAAGACATAAGGTCGAACCAACTTGTCATATTGGGATTTTATGCACTTCATAGGAGTCTCATTGGCCAATCCAGAAACACGGTGGTGTTCAACGAGTCAGACCAAATACACGAGATGTTCTTCTTTTGTAAAGGTGTTAGGAATGAATTTGACAAATAGTTTAAAAGGCGGGATTTCACATTCAATTGGTAGGGCCACCTCTAGACCATAAACAAGTTGGAATGGTGTAAGACTAGTGGAAATATTGGCTAAGGTTCGATAGGCCCATAATGTTGATAATAACATAAGGTGCCAGTTAGTCTTGTGTTTCCCTAGAATCCTATGGATGATGGTTTTTAGGACATGATTGATGGATTCGACTTGGCCATTAACCTAAGGATAATAGGGTGTTGAGTTGTCATGACTAAAACTCAACCCGATGACTATTTCGGTCATCATCTTGTTGTTAAAATGAGACCCATGGCTTGTCATAATAGTTCTAGGTACTTCTAACCAGGCAATGATATGATTGAATACAAACAAAGTAGTGGTGGTTCCATCATTAGAAAACATATGCAAGGCTTCAACCCACTTGGTGAAGTAGTTAACAACCATGATAATGTAGCAATGGACATTAACTGAGGTAGGATTACAAGTCATGAAATCAATCCCCCATTTGGTGAAGGGATAAATGACAACCACAAGATGTTACAGATTAAGATGTGCACACATTTTCCAAGTAAAGACTTGACAAGGGTGACACTTTTGTATGGCTTGTATACAATTTTTGAATATCATGGGACAAGAGTATTCAGTATGAAAGATATTATGGGCAGTGGCTAACCCAAAGAGATGATTGCCATGTTCTCCAGAATGGAAATCATTTAGAACTCACTAAGATTCCTCATGGAAAACACAATGATGCAAGATAAAATCAACCCCATGACAATAGAGAGTGTCATTGATAATAAGGTAGTCTCTATCATGATGGTGTATGTGTCAACACTCATCACCAGATATTTGAGGATGGAAATGTTGGGTTTGGAAATACACTAGTACATCTTTGTATTAGGGTTCAGTTGAGTCAATGAGGAATAGAAAATCATCAAGGAAAGAGTCATTAACCATGGGTTCTTCATCGACTCAGGGAATATCAGATATCAATTGAGTGAAATCCACATATTTCTTAGACTTGGAAGAAACAAACTCTAGGTAAAACTCTTGTAAGATAACTATCCACTTCGATTACTTTACCCCAATGATTTGACAACTCAATATGTGCTACATTGGGTTGGCATTAGAAACACCAGTGGTATGTCGTAAGAGTGTATAACGATGTAAACATTGGACAACATGATCAACTGCCAAGACCAACTTTTCTGCATGAGAGTATTGAAGCTCTGTATCATCAATTCCTTTGCTAATATAGTAGATGGCATGTTCTTTGTGTGCATTGTCCTCTTGGAAAACCACCCTATCGATGGTGGACTCAAAGGATATGAGATAGAGCAATAAATCTCGACCATAATCAAGAGGGTTCAATAAGGAAGTTGACATCAAGGCCTTCTTCAAGCCATCAAATGACTATTGGGCTTGGTCACTGTAGAAAAAATGTATACAAATTTTCTTCAATAAGTGCATAAAAACTTTATTTATCTCAGCATAGTTGACAATGAATCTATGAAAAATTGTTTTTCATCCCTTGCAATATTTCAGGATAGCTTATAGCATGAGGACGAGACAAGTTGAAAATCACCTCAACCTTCAAGGGATCAACCATGATATCATACTTGGATACAATGAATCCTAGAAGACACCCAAAGACGACACAAAATATGCATTTATGTGGGTTCAAACAAATATTATAGAAATGGCATTGAGTGAAAATGGCCCCCAAGTAACCAAGATGATTTGTTTTTTGCTGGAACGAGCAACCAAATTTTGTAACTATGCATATACAATGTGTTTGATGTTGTGAAAGGCATATGACATTACCCACTAGATATTGGTACCATTGAGAATTATCAGGGGAAACACAATTTGCAATAGAACCCTATAACCATTCCAAATTGGAAATAAATGGCCTGCGATGGTGCATGTCATCTCATGGATTATCAAGTGAAGCCATGACCTGCATGATAGCCTCATCGAAAGGTAACCCTAGGTCTAGGAATTCATGTGAAGCAATAAGACAATTGATTTCCCAAGAAGGCCTCATATAGTAATCAAATTCCACATCCTATTGGAGATCCAAATTAGGGTTAGTGGATGCTAACTAGATCTCCTAGTAGGCAATCTTGGCCACTATAAGCCACATACTAGCTCTATAAGACTCAACTTCCTATAGATGAGGAACCTCCAAAGGATCGAAAGACTCAAGGGATCCACTGATAAATGAAGAGATCATACTAATCAGAGAAATAGTCAAAGGAGATGTGGGGGAATGGGAAATGTTCCTATCAGTAAGGAGTCTTTGAACATCCCCACACAAGCACTCACATAAGCATTCTAGGAATCACCGACAAAGGGTATATTGGAACCTGCATCAGTTATAAGGTATAGGGTACAAAACACAGGTTGATCAATCATACTAATATTTTCTCGATGAGGAAATTGTAGGAGCCTAAATACTTTTCAGACAACAATGGTCATCTCATAGAATCGGGTGCACCCAAGTAGAAAATTATACTCCATAGGATCATCAACCACCTCCACCTCAACAAAGATAGTCTTACTACCTAAATCGATGGAAAATGTGGCGATAATACCTTGAGGATTAAACATGTGTCCATTTAAATCCTTCAACATGGTGTTATAAAAACCGATCTTTAGAGAGCCAAGGGCTTCCCAATAGGAAATGTACATAATATAGATCAAGGCACCTTCATCAACCACTATGCAGAAGATGTTTTTCCAAAGTACTCTCACTTCAATCTAAAAATTTATTTGGTGGGAAAGTCGATTACGGGCCTAGTCCATGTCAAACGAAATCAAAATAGACTCTGAGGGATCAACCCTGCCTATGGTAGACAACAAATATTTCCATTACACAAGGTATATTTGGAGGACTTCTAAATAAAACATAACACATGGTGCCTAGGCCAAGTCTTCCACAATATTGTAGATGTGGGAAACTCGTGTATTCAGATTGTGAGTCGTGCATCCAAGAACACCTTTGGGTGGGAGAAGAAATGTTTGAAAGGATAGTTATCGATTTGAAGAGTGAAACCTGTTGGAAATATGGCTACAACAGAGATGACGCAGATGATCAAGGCGCATATAATCAAGGTTGTCATTGATGGCAATCGATTGTTTATGAAGAACAGATGCTGAAACATGCTGCAACACAAATGCAAACACAGACGCTGAAAA
>ML783557.1:642874-687731 GCA_009831015.1 Picea engelmannii | reverse complement strand
CTTCATGTTTATAACACTGGTTTTCACAGTAAAGACTTGCTGCCATTAAGATTAATGATTCGAAGATAAAATTGAGAGAAATTGTTAATAATTTACAATAACCGATTCACCCCCCCCCTCTCAGTTATTTCATACCTGTAACAAAACCATGCTAGGAAGAGGAATTTGGAACTTGATTCTCAAGACCTACCTTGGGAGTATCATAATTGTGTGCTCGAGTTTGTAGGGAAACCATTTGGTCATACGTCATGATGTTGGTGGATGAGGATGACCCTTCAAATTGAGGAGTACCTACCATGCCCCCTTGCAGAGGGGTAGGATTTGACACAACCATTTTTTGAGGATGGGGAGGGAAAGCATGATTTAAGATGACAGGCAGTTGGGAAGCCTTATATTAAGCAAGGAATCAATTAATTTCATCTTTCCCGGGACACTAATGAGTGGGATAGTGATGGGTAAATTATATACCTTAATTTACCTCAATTAAATTATTGAACAGGGTAAGTAAACTTAGAGTTGTGACAAAATATGATTCAATGCAGAAATGAAAACTAACTAATTATGAGGTATGGAAAGTGAATTAAATAGCCAAGAGAATGGTTTACCCTAAGGATCAACATTCTATTTTCAATCTACAATTCTATCTTAAAAATGATTTAAAAGACTCTAGACAAGTTGAGATCTATTTGAACAATAAAATTTATTTTAAATGTGTAGAGTAATCTATAACGATAATCAGTGAGCTCATTAGTCTAAGTAAACAACTCTTTAAAATCAATCAATAACTATGAACAATGAGGTTATTACTCTAATCAATCAATTCTTGAATACTCAATAAATCCTTGAATAAACACAAGCTATCTTTCAAAAGCACTTCTTCATAATGAACTCTATTCTTAAATCATCTCTTTAAAAACTCACAATTACTCTTATCCTATAGAAAATAAACCACATCATTCCACTAATATCATTGACTGAAAGTAAACAACATCATGGCGACATTCAAATGTAATGGTTATGTCTACGATGGAGAATTATATCATGATGGCACCTTAACACCACTTGTAATTCAAGCGGAATCAATTCAATATTAATTTCTACAGAAATATGCAGAGTATAAACAAGATAGTCTATGAAAATCTTTGCCATTAAGGAAATATCAATACATGTTCTTATAATCAATATAGTCTATAAACATTGTTCAAAAGAGATTCGAAATCAACACTTATCCTATCACATTGATACTATAAATATTCTACACAGAGTTAATAATTTATGCAGACCTACAAGAAGTAATTGAAAACCATGGCTTAATGAAGCATAGATGATTGTTGTGTACATTGTCTAGATGACCAATCTACAAGGTAACCTATAGTTTATAAAATGAGAAAATAAATCTTGTATATAATTGAACAGTTAGATGAATATGAGCATATACATGTCAGTAAAACACAACCTGCATAAGAGATATTATATGCCAGAGAATGGAGAATTAAATATTTAGGTGTAGACAACTACGAGTAACTTGTAAGTTATATAGAAAACACAACTTCAACAAGCAACCTGCAAACAAGAGTTATATGCACAAATATGAAGATACAACAAATAAAAAAGGCACATAGACCACTGGTGGCCCCCCTAGGTATTCGTGGTACTACTCCAATTCAATAGAAAATCACGATCAACACATTAGCTTATATTAACAACAAAATTGATTTTACAGAGGTGAATTCAAAATAATGATTATATCATTATACGTTTTTTTATCTCAGAGAGAGTTCCAATATTTATAGAGTTTTTAGACATAGTTGAGAGGTCGACCACTGAAAGGTTCGATACTCTCCTATAACAAAAAATCACTAAAACTCAATAACAAACAATATATTCTTAACAATTCATGCGCTCAAAATAGAGGCCAAATGCAACTGTTCGAATCAAGAGGTAATGAGTTCCATAGTTGGAGGGTTCGAACAGGGATAAAACCCACATTTCACATTTGCCAAGAAGAGCACACTGATATACCAACCCACAACTCATTGCACTCTGAGTTCTGTATCGAGGTCCAGATCGAGGATCATATCGAGGGTCAGATCGAGGACTAGGTCATAGGCCGGAAAGAGGGTCGGATGAAGGACCATGTCACGGCCCAGATCGAGGGCTATATTGTGTTTTCGACCAATTTCAATCAAAAGACAAATGTTAATGGATTGGGTTCATTCAATTAAGGATAAATCATCACAAAATCATCAAAAATGAATACAACACATACCTTATTCTGATCCATAAAAAATTGATAGAAGAAACATGATAATACCTTCAAAAAGGATAATAGAGGTATAATTATACGATCCACATGTTCAAAAAGAGACTTAGAGAAGGCAAAAATTAGGCAAAACATGGAGTCAACATTCCTCCCATGCCTAAGGTTTTGCAGGTCCCTTGCAACGAAAAATGGATCACCAAAACATAGCTATATGTGTGAGGGAGGAGATAAATTAATCTTTAGGGGCTTCACCCTCATGTCCTAGAGACTTCTACTTAGGCATCTTTCGTTGCTTCAACTGCATTCTTAGACTATGATTGGTAGTAGTCATTTGATCAACCAAACGCTGTAGAGAATTTATCTTTGCTTGTAGGATAGCGTTGTCATGGTGTAAATGATGATTCAGGGTTTCATGCTTTGCAAGACGTTGGATCAGTTGAGCATTTTATTTTTGCAACTGTTCAATGGCTGGGGACTAATCAGACTGTTCAATAGGATAAGGATTCGACTTCTCAGTGGATGTGGAAGGCATGTCACATTTGATTGGAGGTTTAGGAACTTGGGAAGATGGTGTAACAATGGCCTTTTGAGAAAGACTAGGTGTGACAGGTTCATACTTGGTTTCTTTAGCAGACTCATATTCTTCTTTAAGATTCTTGTGAGGGCTCTCATGATTAGAGGAAAATTGAATAGGGTCTGAGGTAATTGGAGGCTTTGTATTGAGCATTCCAATAATATTTCGAGTGCTCCTATGAAATATTTTCCCTTTGAATCTGTTAGCACCTCGCCTCCTTGTAGGAATTGAAGGGAAATCATGGTGGAAAGAGTCATGTAGTTTCTTCTATTTAGAATCAATAGGAGGTGTAGATAACTGAGGGTTAGAAATAAGCTTCTCGACTTTCGTAGCAGGTGAGGGAAGAGGTTTAATTGGAGGGTTTAGAGTTTTAGGAGAATGAGGGTTAGATGGAATATCAGTCCCAGGATCAATTGACTTCTTAGTTGTTTTAACTGTCAAATGGGGGTTCAAAAATTGATAAAGGAAATCTTCCCAGGTTCTGCCCTGTTTCTTTAATTCTGGGATAACCAACAGCTTGATAATTCCATGATGAAATAGGATGTGGTGAGGGTTTGTCACATTTTTGTGAAACTAGGAGGACATTTTATCGAGACTCTTTAGAAAATAAAATGGAAAATTCATAGGTTTACCGAACTGAAAGTGAGCTAAGAGGCAAAAATGGAAGGGTTTGAAGATGGAGTACTTACCCTCACAAGTAATTAGTCTAGTGATAACGATCATAGGATTGATTAATTCATCTTTAATCCACCCCTTTGAATATCCTTTAGCCCCAAAAATGTTTTGATATCCAGGTTTAAAAAACCGATTGTAACTTTGTCATGGAAGTTGATGCTGCTTGAACCATCTGTCCCCAATTCGTGAAGTTTTGTGGCCATAAAAATGGAATCTTCGGAGACTAGGAAAACCAGTGACCCAATGCGAACATACTTACCATAAAATCCTAGGGAGAACTAGAGGGAAACATCATCATCGTTCCCTTGCAGACTATCGAGTAATTTCCCCCATCCTCTGTGAAGAAAGACTTCTCGGCAGGCTTCGAGCTCCGGAATGGCTAACAATTCATCATATGAGGAGGGTTCATGATGATTAGGCATGGATATGGAGAAAAGGATGAGCGATAGGAAAAATGGGCAGAGGATGAGCAATACAGAACAAGCAAAGGATGGGCGATAAGAAGAATGAGATGTTGTGTTCCAAACACAATAGATATAGGAAGGTCACGTCATGGGTGCATTGGGCACATATGAGTGCCATACGTAGTAATGATGACACAAGAATTTATATTTAAATGAAATCATACTTGGACATCAACCAAATTGCATGAGAGATTTGATCAATGTCCAAGTCGAAGACTTGGACATTATGATAGTAATAATAAATGAAATCATAATTTAAATTCACCTCTTAACAAGCATGATATAACATATTTAGTAAACTTTAATTTACCACTTGACAATTGTAACTGGACTTCCAGTGATCATACCTGAACTGAAGCATTAAAATGACATTCACAATTACAACACTTCATACAATACCTTATCCGACACTCCATCCGACACTTCTTCCGACACTCCATCTGGTGAAGATTATACAACAGTTGGTAGTAGGCATGAAATTGCCAGAGTCACAAAATTGTAAGGATCTTATTTACCAAGGTGAATGGAAGGATGATGGCAACTAAAGTATCCATGTTTTTATTGAAATATAAATACAATGAAGAATTCTTGATCAAAGAGGTCTTAGTTGCTTAGTCGAGTTCCAATATCTATAGTGGGGAAGGAAATTTATGACTAGACAGAAAAGAACTGTTGAGTTATAAACAACCTCCTCTCTCTTGGAACAAAAAATCTATCAAATGATTTGATCAGTTCTCCCTTTTATTGGCCATGAGCAGAGATCCAGAAACCAAAATTGTGATGTAGTACCAAGCTTGTCATCTACACATGAACAAAGAAGTTATGAGATTACTAAAAATAATATATAATTGATCATCTTTCATTATCATGATATGAAATAATTGACGATATATACAACTTGATAAATTTGTAAAAAGGGTGGTTTCATGGTATATATTTCATGGAAAAAATGATATAATCTTTTCTCATAGACTTCCTAAACGAATGAACAACATTTATCCCTTCCTCCCACGCCTAAGCATTGTAACCCTCCTCAATCAAACATGTAGGAAACCAATCAATTTGTCCAATATCCTAAGTTTCATGGCTTCCAAGTGTATAGGTAAATTTCACATGTTAGTCTACCAAAGTTAAGAACAAGGCCCCACCTGTAAGACACAACAACTTACATATAGTTAGGAAGACTTGGACAAGAGGGTCTTAAGATCATCTTCAGGTTAACCTCCAATGGAAAGTGAATGGAGTTCATTTACCGATACTTAACCATGCATACTTCCTTTCAGTCATACCCACAAGTAGTTCCATACATCAAGACAAGTTTTAAACCAAAGTCTTATCATTTTTATTTATAATTAACATTCTCTCCAGGTAGAATGCCCTGTTGCCAACAATCATGTTCAGTACTCCGACGGGTTTACCTAGTCATACCATAGGTTGGTACCCGCTGCCAGCAGACCTGTTCAATATCTCGACGGGTTAGCCTCTTATACCCTTTTTACAACAGAGACTAGTCCTTACCCTCACCTTTAAGATTTGTTTATAAATATTTCTTTTTGCAAGAATATGGGGAGGCATCTCTGTAAACCTTTTTACGGGATGGGATGGTATTTTAAGTTGGAGGATGGTTTTATTTATTTATATATATATTACTTTTACAGATTGTCCTGATGTAAGGGATACTCAAGTGAGAGTAACCAATATGAAGATATGACACAATTGAGCATTTTAATGTGTAGTGGATGGAACCATTGGAGAATAGAAAAAATATAATTGTATCCCCTACTCATCTTCTTCCATTGAAATTAAATTGATGTGTCCATGGCTTAACTGCCAGGTCGACCTTCTTGCTACTCTTTTAGAAAACTACTCTACTCACCCACTCAGAGACTTGGAGAGATTATATTAGTAGCCACTAGGTTTGATGAGACCAATGCCACTTTTCAGTATATTTTGTGGTGGTTAAGGGCTGTAAACAACTGTTATAAGAGATTCTCTGAAAGTCTAGTTAAAAGAAGATAGAATTCTAGTCAAAGAACTAAAAATGACTAACTAAACAAGCAATTGCTAATCATGATAAAAGTACTCATTACTCAAATGGTTCTTAATAATATGATGAAATTTGGTTATAATAACATGTTATTTTGAATTAAAATACTCCCATTTTTCTTAGCTTCCTTGAAAGTGTCCATTTGTAAATGAATACCTGCAAAATTTCTAAAACTTCCTATCAAAAACCACACTCTAAAATATTTACATATGTACAACAAAAATCAAAATATTTCAAGAACAGGGAGAAGGAGAAGAAACTTCCCCATCCACCAAGTCTAGTGCCTTGTCGGCTTACATGACTTGTATAAAGTCTTCTTTAGAAACAAACTTATGATAAAGTTTAATTATATGCCCATTTACTACAAAAGAGACTTGTCCATAATCAATGGTTTTTATTTTTACAGCCCCATTATCAAACATGGTAACCACTTCATAAGGACCTAACCATCGAGTGGTAAGTTTTCCTTTAAAGGTTTTAAACCTTTAATCAAACAATAGAGCCCAATATCCAGGTTGAAATTGCTTCTTTTTAATAAATTTATCATGCCATTTACTTCACTGGTTTTGAACTAAGATTGTCTTTTGGATAGAATCCTGTGTAATTTAATCCAATTTGTTCAATTGTAGGACTCGTTGTTTTTGTGCCTCATCTAAATATAATCCCAATTGTGCATCAATACGAAAGGTTATTACTTGGAATTCAATAGGTAAGAGTACTTGTTTTCCATAAAACAATTCATATGGGGTATTTCCAATGGTGTTTCTCCATGTGGTACGATATGCCCACAAGACCTCTAGAAGTCTATTAACCCAATCTCTATGGTGTAGTTGGACAGTTTTTCTCAAGATGGTTTCCAGTACTTTGTTTGTCGATTCTACTTGGCCATTATCTTGTGGGTGGTATAGAGAGGACTTACGATGTTTTATCCCATAATTTTCTGTTAATTCCTTCATAATCTTAGAAGTAAATTGTGTACCATGGTCCATGACAATCTCACGTGGAACACCACAGTGGGTAAAAATATCTTCATAAATAAACTCAACAACAGATTTTTCAGTATCCATAAACAAGGATTTTTCCTCTACCCACTTAGTGACATAATATGTGAAAACAAGAATATAGTTCTTCTTACGAGACATGGGGGAAATTGGTCCTACAAAATCAAGGGCCCATTTATCAAAAGGTTCGATCAAAACCTGGGTATGTAAAGGAATTTCATCAGTTGATGTGGGTTTTCCTATCCCTTGACAATTATCACAACTTCTTACATATTTGGCAGCATCCTTAAAAATGTTAGGCCAATAGTAACCTAAATGTAAAACCTTGTATGTTGTACGTTTATCGGAAAAATTCCCACCACATGGTCCATCATGACAACTTCGTAGGATTTTTTCTATCTCATCTTCCCAGAAACATATACAAATGATCAAATCTGGTCCAGTACAGAAACGGTCATGACCAACCCATGAGTAGTTAGCACTTTGCATTATAATTCGACGCTTTTCATGAGGCGATACATGAGCTGGTAATTTTCTAGTGGCTAAATAATTTTCCATATATGAAAACCACAGAGTGTTTACGGAGATGGGGAAGAGATTCTCATCTAGAAAACTATCATCAACATGAATACTATTACCTTCATGATTAATGCTAGAGAGAAAATAAGCTACCAAGTTCTCTTTTCCTAGTCGATCAAGGACAATAATATTGAACTCTTGTAATAAAAGGAGACACCTAGTTACTCAACCATTGATAATAGGTTTTTTCATGAGAAATCTAATGGAAGAGTGATTTGTATGTACAAATACCTCATATCCTCTGATATAATGGTGAAACTTGTTGATGGCATGAACGACTACTAAGAATTCTTTCTCAGTGACTGTATAGTTTATATCAGCACGAGTCAAGTTCTTTCTTACAAAGTAAATGGCATATGATTGTTGGTATTATTTTTGTCCTAACACTCCTCCTATTGTAGTATCGGAGGCATCGGTAGATATATGGAATGGAAGGGCTCAATTGGTTCCTCTAAGAACTAGTGCTACATATAATTTAGCTTTTAAAGTTTCAAAGGAAGTTTGACAATGGCCAGTCCAAAGAAAGTCAACATCTTTTGTGAGAAATCCAAACATTGGTGAGACAATTTTCGTAAAATTTTCAATGAAGCGTCAGTAGTATCCAACATGTCCAAGAAAGCTTCTCACCTCCTTTGTAGTCTTTGGAGGTGGGAGTTTGACAATTACCTCAATCTTAGTAGGATCCACTTTAATCCCTTCAGATGAAACATGATGCCCTAAGACTACTCCTTTAGTCAATAACATTTTACAGTTCTCATGACTTAAGGATAACTTCATCTCTTGACATATAATGAGAAATTTCCTCAGGTTATCTAGGGCTTATTGAAAAGTATTACCATATACTGTAAAATCGTCCATATACACTTCCACACAGTCATGAATGAGATCAACAAATATCCCTAATACTACTCGTTGGAATGTGGAAGGAGCATTACAAAGACCAAATTCTAGAACCCTATAAGCATAAATTCCCAAAGGACAATTGAAAGTAGTCTTGTCCTGATCCTCAGGTGCTATTAGAATTTGATTGTATCCGCTATAGCCATCAAGGAAGGAAAAGTATCATTTTCCTGATAGAGTATCCAAGACTTGGTCAATGAAGGGAAGAGGAAAATAATCTTTAAGAGTGGCCTTATTAAGTTCCCGGAAGTCAACATGTATTCTCCATTTTCCAGTTACTTTCTTAGGAACCACTACAAGTGGGGATACCCATTTGTTGTCAAAAATTCAATAAATAAAACCAACATTCAATAGTTTATGTATTTCCTCCTTCACTATATCTTTTAGTGATGGATTCATCCTTATTTGAGGTTTCCTAACAATTGTTACTTCTTCCTAGGTATAGATATGATGAATGCACATGTCGGGGTGTATACCCTGTGTTATCATCGAAAAATCGTTTGCAACATTACAAAAAATGGTTGAAGAAAGACATCAATTCCAACAACATTTAGTACACCTACATCATCAAAATCCATCAAAAAGGCATAAAACTATATACTTGGTTCATAAATCAAAGTGCGCAAATTCACCAAAGGAAGCACACGCACTGTGCACAGAATGCACGGGCTAACATAACCCTAAGTGTGCACTGTGCGCAAGATGCATTAATGTCTATGAGAAATCCTGCACAATTCTCATGAACGACTCATTTATGAATCTTGTCGGCCTCTCAACCACTTCCATTCTGATTTCCAACATGATTTGACACTCATAACTGAGCGAAATCTAGCTTAGAGGTTGGTCAATGGATAGGAAGTGCCCTAAAAGTCCCCTTGTTCACATCATGAACCAATTATATCTTTCCATGAATGGAAACTATAAATATATGCCATGGGTGTGATAAGAAAATAAGAACTTCAAGGTATTGTTATGTTGCAAGAATTCTTCTTGGAGAATCATCTTTTCTCTTTGAATCATTCAAGCACTATAACAAGGGCCATTCCACTCACCTCTTGAGAGGATTGGCATTGTATTTCTTCACCATTGTTACTTTCCATTGTATGAAGAGAAGAGCTCTCTATTATGTAAATCAAGATCCCTCCCAAGGAGGAAGAGGGGATTCATAAGTCCCTACCTTTATATACAGTGCTAGCCTATCAATACATTGATCCATTGGTAGTTATATGATTGTAATTTTTTGTTTTGCATGGTTCTAGTTATTGCAAGATTCTCTAACATTTATTTCCTTGTTTCATGTGTATTTGGTCATCTAATCAACTCACAAACCTCTGTCTTGTTTAGATGACTTGACTAGGCAAGTAAGTGTTGTGTTTTTGCTCACCCATATGACAAAACCAACACAACAGATTGGCGACCATACTGGGGACCATAACCCCCAAGGGGGAAACAATAACAACCAACCACGACAAGGGAAGAAAAACAATATCAGAACTAACTTCCCTTGTGCTTTATGTAGTGAGTATGGAAATTACACTCACCACTAACCCCAAATTTCCGATTACAAGAAAATGAAAGAATCCATGAACACACAACACCCTCCGACACAACCTTCCCCTCAGTAGGCCCCACAACATTATTTGCATCCACCACCTTCGACCATTTTGAAAAACCCCATTCCACACCAAGGTGTGATGAATACCCAACAAGAGATAAACTCGTCCCCACCATAAATGGGGAAATATAAAAAACCAGGTCTCAACCAAACCGAAAATCCAGACGATCGCAATATCCTCCTTACCAGCGAAGAAGATATTCTTCTGCAAACACACAACCATCCATATGGCATGCCTCCTGAATCTACACCAACCAGCTCAGAAAAAAATCCAACTACAATAGGACAACGATTAATGATCCCATGCCCTAACACAGAACCAAATCCCCGTATACCCTGCATGCCTTTACGATAGAATGTACATAAACCTCATGCTAGGGAAGCCCATAATTACAGTCTGGTCGATGAGTTAGTACAATATCCTGCAACCATGTATGTATTGGAGGTCCTCCAAACCTATCCATCATAGCGCAAATCCTTTCTTCCAGCCTTGGAGGAAGTCGACCCAGCAGATACTCGACTAATCACCTTCGATTTAGATAGCGACGAACCATGTCTCCCCGCTTTGGTATCCTTTCAGATACCAGTTAAAATCCAGAACATCACAATTCATCAGTGAATCATCAATGAAGGCGCATCCACATGCATCATGTCCAAAGTAGTATGTCATAAAATTATCTCACCTGAGCTAGTACCATCCGCCATCACCTTGAGAGCTTATGATGGTCTACCATCATCCCATGAAGGGATCTTCCAAAATGTACAAGTATAACTTGGGGGAAAAACCATCCTGATTGACATTGAATTTATTAATGCCCCACTTGATTACAATATCTTGTTCGGACATAGCTACATGTATGATATGAAGGCAGTAGCCTCTTCTATGTTTCATACCATGATTTTACCCCATAACGAGAAAATCATCACCATCAACCAACTTACACAATACGAGCCTAATCATTCCACCAATATTGATAACATCATCCCTCTTGTCCGCCCTAGCTCAAACACTTTTCCAATCATCGACATTGTCCCTGGAATATTCAAAGACCCATGCTTCTTAGGAACGTATCATGGAGCACCACCTCTCCTAAACTCATCTGTTTCAGCACAAGTATGTGTAGTTTCCTCTAATTGAACAAATATCATAGAAAAAACTCCTCTCACTGAGGCCCCTCCCCACATCGAAGTTCCACCGGCCGAAGAACTACTACCTCAGGAATTCACTGCAAACACCCTCGCACCACTTATCCTAGATTCCCCCCCCCCTCCAAGGGAAAATATCGGTTTGGGAGACAGTCCCCCAAACCATTACCCAAATCCCCTTTTTTACCCCCCACCTAGAGTCCAAGCATTCCAGGTAGTTGCTACCCTCACCCTTCCCAACATGGTTCTCACCATATATGTATGATATCTACACCCACCCTCTATGGTTCCTACACCATATCTCCCTCCTCCGACAGAGATATTATCGATGAAAATCACAATACAGGCTCCTACCACACCACCCCACCCCCACCTAGCGGCAACACCACCACTACAAGGGGTAGACGAAGGAAGAACAAGCCCATAGCTTCACTCCCTCCCCGATCTTAGCCTCCTTGTGCACTATGAGAAAGTGAAGGACACCCCACTAACATATGTCCTGTTGTTCCTGAGTTACATAATCTTATCCATCTCCCTAAAAAAACCCCATTTCTTGCCACTCCATCAAGTACATCCACTGCTATTACAGAGTCCTTCACCCCATGCAAGAAAGGGTTACGAACCAATTTCGCTTGTGCCATATGCTCATAATATGTCCATTACACTCATCATTTCCCATATCTACCTCAATTCCTCCAAACATTAATCGCAGTACGCCACACATCTCAGCCTGAGCCCTCTCAGGCACTTCTCACTGACGCTCACATTACTGAAATTCGTTATATTTCTTCGTCAGTCCCCAAGCAAATGAGATACCATCCACAATGTCTTGACATTTGGTTTATGTCCAACGAGCCATCACACCTCACACACAATATCCCTTCTATGTCCTCATCCCTTGAGGCCAATGACATTTCTCCATTGATGGTTCCCCCTACCATCTCCTAGGATCCTCTGTATTCTCGCAGGTTCCACTGCGACAAATATATGTTGGAGGGACTAACTACCCCTGATTGCCCATGGAATTCACTCCATCATCGAGCACATTTTCTCTCACAAGAGTTCTTTCACCCTCCTAATCAAGCCTCCCTGTGCGCGATCGAAACCAGGGATTTTATTCCTCCAGGGTATATTGACTGGTTCCAAAACCCTATTCCTGCCCCCGATTCTTTTGAAGAAGGAAACATGGCCAACATCTCCCCCAACTTCACAAAATACAGGATGATAAGGTCACTAACCTATCTCTCGCAACTCTTGGATCTCGCAACTCCTGGATCGATAGCCCCATGCTCCCATAATCTTCAAATCACCTCACCACTCTCTTGCCAGATCCCCAATAGTGTCGATGAAAATGAGGTGGCATTGTGTGCCCACCATCCATAGATAGGCCCTTTTTCCCAACTTCCAAATTATGGTACAAGAGTTCAGAGCCTCTCTTTTTTGAACTGTTCTTGGCCACAATATCGTAATCCATCCATCTACACATTCATATTCCCGGGTTATCATCTACACTTTTCCCCGGAGGATCATTGTTTTTTTCATGCCACGTTCAGGTACGCATGGATCATTTTTTTTTCATGCCACATTTAGGTACACATGCTTACTTTCAGTTTTATCAAATAACTGTTATATGTTCTTTATCATCAGATATTTTTCACACCAGGTATTTAGATTTTTGTGCAGGTACTTGTTCAACAAGATTACAGGCCCTTCAGGTATATGTTTGACACTGGCATGTAATTACTCACTCTGTAAACAATTACATATCTCAGTCACACCCTCTGACATTTTTCTTTAGGGTCACTACATCCGGATCTACAATACCTTTACCTCTACCACATTTTGGTATTTTCAAACGATAGCACTCTCACCCACATGAGTTGTCCCATTCATGGTTCCCCTTGGAAACTTGACACTCATGTTGTTTTTCACCCCCTAAGATTAGGAGTCCCGATAGTTTTTTCACTTCCGAGAATGAACCCCATACTTCTTCTTATCGTATTGCTAACCTTCCCAATGGACTCTCGGGTCATATCATCCTACACTTGGTTCTGTTGACTACACCCCCATAGTTCCATTAACCCTCCATCTCATCCACCATCAGTTTTCCCATCTGTAGATTGTCCTCCATCCATTTACCTACTACAAAAACCCACCCATGCCCCCCCACCCCCCACCAATTCTCTTTCACAAACTTGTTCCCTAAATAGGCCAATCCATATTTCACTGGGGCACCCATTTCTGTATTTTTATGCTCAACCCAAATTATTCTTTATTTCATTTGGTAAATGTATAAAGCCCTTGTTTCCGTCATATAGATAGTTTTTTAGTCATCATCCCTAATGGCCTTCTTTTACCTGGAAAAGAAACCCATGCCACCCTTGGTTGGGGAATCCACCCTTTTTTCATATCGCCATCGTTGAAAAACCCCAAGTATCCCAACTCCATGTAACCACGATCTCGGAGTTTGCCATTTTTTTTCATCCTCCAACACAATTTAACCCCATGTCTAGTTGTCCCCCTAACACTAGATACAGTTTTACAGTTGCTGCCAATCATCCTTCAACACCCCAACCAAGGGCAGTACTGAGTCCCATAATGTCTTGACTTCGTCTATTTTACCCAACAGTACCTGATATCACCTATTACTCAGTGGATTACGAGAATCCCTTTTGCTTCTCAACGTCGTGTATCCCTTCCCATTGCCATCAACACAGTTTCTAGAAGGGCGATATCATCTTGACTCTCATTACCTTTTCAATGAGGATTCTTAGATGGAATAGGGAGAATCATCATCACTTTTTTATTCCATTGACCCACATAGCATTCGATGACAACAAACTCTCATGTTAAGGTGGGTCTTACTATGCGACCGTTGCAGTTTTCCAAACTAGTCGAAGACCTCCGATTTTGATAGGCCATCAATACCTACAAGTCATCGACACTTCTTACCGTCGTGCATTACTCGATTCAGAGCCAGTTCACCAGTCATAATTGTCATATATCGTTATTAACCTCCCCCGAGGGTTCTACAACTATCTACATCCTCATACAACTTCAGTTACAGTCCCAAATTTGGGTTTCATGACACGAGTATGGGGCATGCTCACCTCGCTTGTATACAGATTTTATTTTCTTCCTAGAGAAAGGATTGGTTCCCACAATTTTACCTCTCCCTCTGGTGGATCACTCTTGTAGTTCCTCTCTTCACTCTTCCTTACAATTTCACTCTCATCAAAAGAAACATTGATGTATTTCGGCTATACATATGCTCCTAACCTCACACATCACGGGGCATCTGTTATCACTGAAAAATTGTCCGCAACATTACAAATAACGATTGAAGAAATACATCAATTCCAACAACAATTAGTACACCTACAACATCAAAATCCATCAAAAAGGTATATAACTATATACTTGGTTCATAAATCAAAGTGTGTAAATTCACCAAAGGAAGCACATGCACTGTGCATAGAATGCATGGGCTAACACAAACCTAAGTGCATAGAATGCGCAAGATGCATGGATGTCTACGAGAAAACCCGTGCACTTCTCATGAATGATGAATTTATGAATCTTGTTGTCTTCTCAACCACTTCCAGTCCGACTTCCAACACGATTTGACACTCAAATCTGAGCGAAATCTAGCTTGGAGGCTGGTCAAGGGCTAGGAAGCACCCTAAAAGGCCCCTTGTTCACATCATGAACCAGTTATATCTTTCCATAAATGGAAACTATAAATATATGCCATGGGTGTGCTAAGAAAATAATAACTTCAAGGTATTGTTACGCTGCAAGAATTCTTCTTGGAGAATTCTCTATTCTCTTTGAATCATTCAAGCACTATAGCAAGGGCCATTCCACTCACCTCTTGAGAGGACTGGCATTGTATTTCTTAACAATTGTTACTTTCCATTGTATGAAGAGAAGAGATCTCTATTAGGGAAATCAAGATCCCTTCCAAGGAGGAAGAGGGGATTCATAAGTCCTCGCCTTTCTCTATGGTGCTAGCCTATCAATACATTTATCCATTGGTAGCTATATGATTGCCATTTTTTGTTTTTCATGGTTCTAGTTCTTGCAAAATTCTCTAACATTTATTTCCTTTGTTTTTATTTCCTTGTTTCATTTGTATTTGGTTATCTAATCATTTCACAAACCTCTGTCTTGTTTAGCTGACTTAACTAGGAAATTAAGTGTTGTGTTTTTTCGCACCCATGTGACAAAACCAACACAACGCCCTGCATATCGACATACTCCCAGGAAACAACTCTTGATTGGTCCTTAAGTAGTTTACTAATTGTTCTTGTTGATATGCATCTAGTCCTGAATTGATATGTAGGAATTTTCCAGGACTAATCTCATAAGGCATGGTGTAGGATATGGAGGATTCATCTATTTCAAAGATAGAAGATGTCTAAGTAAGAGTTGATGGATCCAAATGTTGTTGAAATTCTTCACCAAACATATACTCAAATTGGGGAAATTATTGAACAAAATAAACACATATGATTGCATAAATGAATTGATTTAACACATTTTCCATTGTATGCTCCTTAAGTGCCTAGGAGTGATCACTAGGAAACATGGGTTCTTCCTAGTTTTTGTTCTCATATGGACATTCAAGCCACCACATATTTTCTATAATAGGTTGAGCCGGTGGGTATATTGTAAGTTTCTTCATAGAAAGTCCATTAGAGATAGTCATTTCACCTTCTTGACAACCAATGAATGCATTGGATGTAGCCAACCAAGGTCTTCCGAAAATAACGGGATGCCCTTTAGAAGGATCCTTTGAATGAATGACAAGGAATTCTACCAGATATTCCCATGATGCTAATGTGAATATGATATCATCCAAGATCCCTTCAGGTATAACTTTTGTTTTATCTGCCAATTCCAAAATAGTTGGGGTAGGTCAAAGGAAGTGTTTCAACTATAATTCTTCTAAGGTAGTGACAATAATAACATTAATGGATTCCCCTAGGTATATGAGAGTATTTCCAATGGGAATATTATTAATGGTTATCGTTACTACTAGATTTCCTGGATTTGTGTACTTTGTGACCCTAGGCTTCTTTGATATGTATTCAGACAACTCTCCTACTAGATGTACTGTTGGAGGATATTTTTGTTTCTTACATGGATTTTTGATACAAAATTCCTTGATTACCTTACTGTAAATTGGGATATCCTTTATTGCTTTTAACAGGGGAATTTTGACACAGATATTTTTTAATTCTTTTATAATGTCAAAATTTGGTTGAATCATTGGTTTTTTTATTGCTAATCTCTCTGGATAGGGAGGGGATTTTGTAGTTTACAAGGATTAACCTCAGGGAATATTTTGTTATTGATCTTTGGGAATAATAACATCTTCCCACTTAGTGTCATCCATGGGTTGGTTGGGAGTTTCATCTTCTTCTTCCTCCTGGATGACTACTGGAGGTTTCTATTTATCCAAAACTTTCCCTAACCTTAGTTGAATCTCATGTAATGGAACATGAGAAATAACACATATTGGAAAAGTTGCAACTCAACATTATGAAGAGGTTGAGTTGGTTTATTATTTGGGTTAGGCACTGGTTGTGTTGGTAATAATGTTGGTCTTAGGGATTTTGCATTTTGTAATTGTTGAGGTTGTTGTGGAATAGGAGGTAAAAGGGGAGGGACAAACCCTAGAAAAAGTTGTTGGATATTTGGCGGAAAACGTGGATAAGGATGAGTGGGCATAGGAACAGGTGGAATCAGAGTGTTTCCCTAGGTATGTCCTCCTCTCCATCCTTGTAGCCAAGGATGGTGTGAATCATACTGTGGAGACCCGTTTTTCCAATTTGGTAAGTTCCAATTTTGTGGTTATTGGTAATAATATGGAGCTTGAGGTGGTGGATCCTGGTACATATGTTGACCCCTAGGCTACCATGGCCTTCTAGGTGTATAAAAAGATTCCCTAGGATCCCCACTTTTATAAATGGCTAATAAACTAGGCAGTGACGGGAATTGTTCAGTTATATGATATTCAGTATGGAAGACACAAACTAAAATGTTGTCTAATGGGAATTCCCTTGAGGAATTCTTCCTCTTGCACCTCGGAAAAAATATGCACATTACAACATTCTCTTCCTCATGTTTCTTCTTAATATTTAAAGTGTCCAATTGGGAACTTATTGTACTTAAAATATCATTTTTAAAGTTTTCTAACAGGTTTCGTATTTCCATCCTTGTAATCCCATCAGAACTAACTCCTTTTGAGTTTCTACTATAGGGATCTTGTAACATACCTAGCCACCCACAGGCTGGGTACGCTACCTACAAGCCCTCCCTTGGACTTATTTCTCATGCTGACCTTCTTTATTTATTAAGGATGCATAAGATAACATATTTAATGGCATGCACAATGATATCCAGCAAGCATGCAAGATCTAAAGATTATGTTAAGCGATAATTAAATATACACAGTGAAAAATACATTCATATACATGTAAATGATAATTAAACTACACAACGGAATAAATTCATACACGAATAGTAATATCATGACATAGAGCACTTATCTTTATGAAATATGACACCGAATGGCTGTAGACCAAGGACGTTTCACCCAACCATAGACACTGCTTCTCTAAATCCCAATAGCAGTGTCACCCTCGAGCCAGGGCTATGAATCCACAAGGAGGGTTCCAGGGTGTAATTAGGTTCCCAAACCAGTCATCTCTCAAGCTCTCACAGGTTTCTCGACACCCACAACAATCTAAGAACCAACCTCTCTTCTACCTAGCCTGTGCCACCTGAGAGAATGGACCTCCACCCTTCTCTGCCACGCAGTCCCTCAGGTAGTCCTTCTCCTTCTTGCCAGGGCTTCCAGCACAGCTGGTCCATACTCTCAATGTTGGAACTCTCAGGACTCGCATTTGTGAGAAAAATAGGGCACATACCAATGCATTTCAGACATGCAATCCCTAGGTCATGGTTGGATCACACTAGCAACCACTACAACCAACTATCCCATGGCTAAGTTCTTCAACAACTCCCTTTCCTTTTTCTTTTCCAACCAAGACGCAGGTGGGGATGGGTCGATGAATGGGTTAGGGATTGCATGGGAGTGTGTCCATGGGAGTGCGTGAGGAAGGAACGTGTGAGTGAACGGGAAAATAGTGCATAAGTCATCAGTCCAACCCCCCCCCATCAGACCATAGGCGGGTTTAAGTAACCTCGTGGGGAAAACAAGAACCTTCTGGCCTTCCCCAAGAAGTTCACGTAACCGATCCCCTCCCTTAGACAAAAGGGTAATAAGAAAAAATAGGAATAAAAACTTAGTCCCTCAAGCTCCCTCTCTTGTGGAATCATAGCCCCCTATAACTCTAGTCCTTGTCCATCTAGTAGCCAATGATGTGTTTATGATTACTAATGATCAAAACATTACATTTCTTGGGCATACTGGCCCTTCAGTAATTTTTTGGGTACTCTGGCCTCTTAGCATTGTAACAATACATTATTTAAAATGGGGGTTCAAAACCTGGGGTGTTACATCCCCTCCCCCTTATTTTGGCACTGTCCTCAATGCATATACAAAATAGAGATCAAATCTCAAATTTATTCAAATAGTTGTGGGTACTATGCCCGCTTGGCATATTCATGCTCCCAGGTAGCATATTCAGGACCGTAGAAGGTCCACTGAACTTTTACCAGTTCTATAACTCGATTGCGAAGCATTTTGACTTTTCTTTCCAACACTCGCACTGGTTGAACCTGAAATTCTCCCTCTGTCTCTACTTGAATCAGATGCCAATCAATAACATGGTTAAGATCATGTACATATTTATTTAGTAAAGATACATGAAATACATTATGCACATTCATGGAAGCAGGTAATGAAAGCATGTATGCAACTGACCCTATTATGTCCAATATTTCGAATGGACCATAGAATCTGGTTGCCAGCTTTGTACAACTACCCAATTTCAAAGATCTTTTCTTGGGCTTCACTTTCAAAAGTACATGCTCCACTACTTTAAATTCTCTAACTGTCATGTTCTTGTCTGCATAAAATTTCTTTCTATACTGAGCTGCCTTTAAATTCTACTTAATCTTGACCATTCAGTCTTCCATGTCCTTGAGCAAATCCGGTGCAAGTACCAATCTATCTGTTGGGTTGTCCCAACTCATTGGAGTATTGCATTTCCTACCATACAAGGCTTCAAATGGGCTTATTTTCAATGAATCTTGATACCCATTGTTATATGAAAACTCAACCAAGTGTAAGTAATATTCCCACTTAGATGGATTATCTATCACATACATTCTCAACATGTCTTCAATTATTCGATTGACCCTCTATGTTTTCCCATCTATCTGGGGATGATATGTTGTGCTAAAGTTTAGATTTGTGCCAAATCCTTTGAACAATCCCCTCCAAAAATTGGAGGTAAACTTCTTATCTCTGTCCGAAACAATTGTCCTAGGTATCCCATGCAACCTAGCAATTTCCTTCATGAAAATTTCTGCAATATTAGCTATTGTATGCGTTGTCTTCACAGACACAAAATGACAAGCCTTTGTTAATTTGTCAACCACCACCATGATTGAATCGTGTTGCTTATTCATTCTGGGTAATCCTGTGATGAAATCCATGGTGATAACTTCCCATTTCTTCTCTGGAATTGGCAATGGCTGTAACAAACCCACTGGGTGCCTATTCTCAGCCTTCACCTATGACATTCCATACATCGAGCGATGTAATCAACAACATCCTTCTTCATTCTTGGCCAAAAGAACTAGCTTCTTACTGCTGTAATTTTTTCCTGGTAACCGAGATGTCGAGCATAAGGAACATCATGCATTTCCTTCAGTACCAAATTTTTCAGTTCTCCAGAACTAGGAACATATATTCTATTTTTATGCATGAGAAATCCATCTTCTTTTATCTCGTACTCCTTTATTTCCTGTTGTACATCTCCTTGCTATAAGATTTCCTTTACCTGTAGGTAATGTTGATCTGTAACAAGACCATCTAAAATTCTTCTCTTTAAGTCTGACTGGTGCATACTGACAGCAGTAGCATGCATGAGATGCACTCTCCTACTAAGTGCATCAAGAAATTTATTCTCCTTTCCCTTGATATGCTTGATATTGAATTCATATTCACTTAAAAATTCCATCCATCTTGTTTTCCTGGCATTCAAGGTCGGTTGTTCGAAAATATACTTCAGACCAACGTGGTCTGTCCTTAATTCAAATTTCTTCCCCATGAGATAATGCCTCCACATCCTCAAGGCGTGAACAATGACAACAAGTTCCAAGTCGTGCGTGGCATAGTTCCTCTCACGTTCCTTAAGCTTTCTGGAGTCATATCCAATGACATGTCCATTCTGCATGAGGACTCCCCCAAGGGTAAAATCATGAAGATGGGTTAAACTTTTGCTTGTTTTATGAGAAAACAAATTGTATTTTCACAAGTTCTTCAACTTCCGGCATACAAAAGTATTTTTTTTATTTAGAATTTCACTTTACAGTAAAAACAAAACTTGTGAATAATTTTGTTATCTTTCCAATGACTATTTTTAATTTTTTTTTTATCACGATTTGATATGTCAATTTGACAATTGTTTAACATTATGTTCCTTAAACATGAAAGGAATGATAATGAGTAACTTTTTTCTACAACAATGTATCTATTATTAAACTTATGTTTTAAGAAACGAAATACACTGCAACAATCTACAGAGACTCTATTTTATTATGACTATAATTTTGAATCTAACAGATGAATATTATAATTTCTAGAATTTTTTGAAGTTGACCAAGGTGAAAATGTTGTAGCTTTTAAAAACATGTTTTTCTAGACCTTATGTCTATCTTAATTTTTAGTTAAAACTAAAATCTAAATATACCCTTTTGAAAATAACAGTTTAAGGATTATGAATATTTTTTTTCTAAATTTTTCACTGTATATTTTTAGAGATACCGATATTTCATTTCACTTAATCATAATGTCAGCTGAAAATATTATGCAGTGATTTTTTAAAAAAATTAAATAAAATTAGATAAAAATAAATAAAATGAAAGCAAATTATAGGAATTGAAAGAAGATTCAATTTTGGAAATGTTGGTGTCATTTTAGAAATCCAATTCTCAGTATTTGTAGGAGTCTGCAACCTCCGAAGTTCAGGTAAGCTTGGGGCAATTCTTTGGTTTTTGTTTTCAGTCCCAATTTCATGTTTTCGACCGAAATCATCTTTCAGCTGAAACGTAGATTTTAACGGAATCCGTTAAAAATAAACATTTCGGCCGAAAAGTCTTTTGGTCGAAATATTCTTACCACAAGAAAATAATTCATTCTAAACACATTGTACACGAATTTTGAGGGCACCATCAGGACGTTGTTCAATTTGACGTGCAAATTTTCGGCCGAAAAAAATCCTAGCAACATTTTTCGGCCGAAAAATTACCGCTAGGAATTTTTGAGACCCGATTGTCACAGAAGTGTTACCCATCTTCATGATTTTACCCCCAAGTCCTTCCTTACAAGTGTTTTTACATACCAAAAAACTTTCATTTGGGTCGGCAATCTTTAACACAGGCGCACTAATAAGTAATTCCTTAAACAGGTTAAAATCATTTTCACACTTGAGTGTCCATTCAAATTTAGTTCCCTTCTTTTGAAAAGAGGTGATGGGGTGAGAAATCTTAGATAACCCTACTATGAACCTTCTGTAGTATCCGACTAATCCCATAAAAGATCTGACATCTGACACATTTCTAGGTTTTGGCCATCCTCTAATGGCTTCAATCTTCTTTGGATCAACTGCTATGCCCTGCTATGAAATAATGTGTCCCAAGTAATGGATCTTCTTTTGATAAAAATAACACTTACTCAGCTTGGCGTACAACTGATGTTCTCTCAGTACTTGCAATACCAATATCAAGTGATGTTCATGCTCCTCTTAAGACTTAGAATAGATAAGTATGTCATCTAGGAATACTATGACAAACTTGTCCAAATAATTTCTGAATATGCCATTCATTAAGAACATGAAGACAACTGGTGCATTGGTCAGTCCAAAAGGCACCACTACAAATTCATAATTCCCATACCTGGTCCTAAAGGTTGTCTTATGAATGTCTTCTTCCTTGATTCTTACCTAATGGTATCCTTCCCTCAGTCCAATCTTTGAAAATATCTTTGCTCCTCTTAGCTGATCAAAGAGGTCATCAATTCAGGGTAGCAGATACTTGTTCTTTATGGTGTACTTGTTCAGTTGTTGGAAGTCAATACACAGCCTCAAGGTTCCATCCTTCTTTTTGAAAAAAAGAACTGGTGCTCCCCAAGGTGAAACACTTGGATGGATGTACCCTTTCCTCAACAATTCCTCCAACTACATTTGTGATTCTTTTAGCTCTAGTGTGCTCATTCTGTAAGGTGTTTTTGACACCGCGGTAGCTCCTGGCACTAAATCAATTGAGAAGACTATCTCCCTTCTTGGTGGCAATCCAGGTATTTCTTGGAATACATCTTCAAATTTCTGTAGCACCGAGAAATTTTCAAGTCTTGGCCCCATTGTATCAACTGGCTCCTCCACATGGGTTGTATACAATTGACATCCTTTTCTAAAACACCTTTTTAGCTGTAAGGATGAAATCTCCCTTATAGAGATGGGTCTTGGAACTCCTTTCACAGTGCTCTATTTTCCATTTCCATCAAGACATGTAAATGTCTTGTTATGACAATCTAGGACAACATGATGCTTGTCCAACCAATCCATCCCAATCAGAATATCATAAGACCCCAATGGTATGATGTTTAGATTAGTACTAGTATTCATACCATTAAGACTTATGGAACTACTTCTGACCATATCATGGATTCTTCTTTTGGTTCCAATGGCTAACTGAACCAAACTTGTTTTTCCAAGTTTACTTTTCTCCAAATGTAATCTATCCACTATCTTAGGGTCAATGTAACAATGGATTTCTCCTGAATCGATTAAAATAAAAACATGTTGATTTATGATCTTACATTCCACCTTGATCATATTGGACTGGTACTCTACTTTTCGATCATTTAAAGCTGCATAGATTATCCCCATATCTTCGATTGTTTTAGCCTCCTGGATCTTGTGCACAATCTTCTCTCTGATACCAATCTTTAACATACCCAGCCACCCATAGGTCGGGTACGCTACCTGCAAGCCCGCCCTTGGAATTCTTTCTCATGCTAACCTTCTTTATTTATTAAGGATGCATAAGATAACCAATTTAATTACATGCACAACGATATCCAACAAGCATGAAAGATATAAAGATTATGTTAAGCGATAATTAAATATACACAACGAAAAATACATTCATATGCATGTAAATGAAAATTAAACTACATAGAAGAATACATTCATACACATATAGTAATATCATGACAGAGAACACTTATCTTTATGAAAGATGACACCGACTAGATGCAGACCAAGGATGTTCCATCCAACCGTAGACACCACTTTTCTAAATCCCAACAACAATGTCACCCTTGAGCCAGGGCTATGAATCCACAAGGACGGTTCCAGGGTGTAATTGGGTTCCCAAACCAATCATATCTCAAGCTCTCACAGGTTTCCCGACACCCACAACAATCCAAGTACCCATCTCACTTCTACCCAGCCTATGCCACCAGAGAGAATGGACCTCCACCCTTCTCTTCCATGTCATCCCTCAGGCAGTCCTTCTCCTTCCTGCAAGGGCTTCTAGCACAACTGGTCCAAAATATCAATGTTGAAACTCTCAGGACTCGCATTTGTGAGAAAAACAGGGCACATGCCAATGCATTTCAGACATACAGGCCCCAGGTCATGGCTGGATCACACCAGTGAGCACTACATCCAACTATCCTGTGGCTAAGTTCTTCACCAACTCCCTTTTTGTGTGGGAAATCCTTGTATAGGTGATCTTCCTTGCATCCCCAACATTGGATTGGTGGTATTCCCCTTTTTCCCAAGGATTCTTTCTTCTTGAAATCCTCCTTAGCATACTGATCTTGATGATTTCTATTAGACTCATTCCTATTGAAGGGAGGTTTGAATACTTTCCTCCTCTGATCGAACTTCACATTCTTCTTGTCCTTCCAAGTTTTCTGCAGGGATTCTCTTCCCTGGCCTTGCTCATACAAGTATTTAGCCTTCCTGATGGACTCAGTCAAGGTCTTGGGTTCATCATACTTGATCTTTTCCTTATAGAAGGCTAGAAATCCACATAGAAATCTCTGTATTTTCACTTTCTCATCACCAATGAACCTGACATACTTTAACAATCCCAGGAACTTCTTCTCATATTCTTCCATAGTCATGCTTCCCAACCTGAGTTCAAAGAACTCCTGCATTTTATTGTCATAGAAATGCTCTGAGAGGTACTCCTTCTGGAAGTACTTCTTCAACTATTTCCAAGTGATCCTACTTTCATTAACATGTTCCACTTGCTTCAGTTGGTCCCACCACACTGCAAATTTCCCGTGTAAATGGTAGGTGGAAATCCTGGCTTCCAGGTTTGATGAATAGTTATGCAACTGAAATATCTTTGGAGCCCAAGCAACCATGCTTCGACATCATCTTCCATTTCTCTTTCACCATAGAAGGAAGGTGGCTTGATCTTCCTCATCTCTCTTTGCAAACTATCTATCTCTTGTTTCCTTCTCTGGTGTCTGACAGGAGACACTTTTGGGTTGCTTATCGGATCATCCGATGCATAAAATTTCCTTCCTGAGTAAGGAGGTGAGTGGCATCCATGAGCTCTAATAATACTTTTGGAATAACCATCTCTTCCACGAGCATATCCTCTTTTCTGGCACCTTCCTTCTTCCTCTTGTCTTGAGTTTGATTCCTTCCTCATTTTCTTCTGCAACTGATTTAAACTTTGCAACACTCAAGAATTTATCTGAATTTTTTCTCTCATCAGTCTCTCGTTGTCTACTTTGTAGCTCTGTACTTCCATATTCAGGATTCTTACAGGTTCTATTAACGTTTCCTTCTCTCCTTTTTCCTTGTGTTTGTTGGAATCTGTCTCTACATTACCGATTTTGGTATTCTAGCCTTCGGCCTTCTTTTTGTGACTGGAGGCTCCCTCACCTTCTCCCATTTCCTCAATACACATCCTGAGCTGATGCGCTTAAGCCTTTTAATTCTACAAAATGTGCAAGCAACCATTTTGTTAGAATTATGCGTATGATAGACAAAATTGCCAAATCATGCTACAAGTATATTTTTTTTTTATGGAGATCATATCCCCATTCTTCAAGAATAATAGTGTCATGTTATCCCTGGCTGACAAAGATTTCACCCTGCATAGGCGCTTCCTTCAAACCCCCTCCCAGGTGACCATGACTAGAAACCGCGGCTAAATCCTCCCTCAACACTTTTTTGTCTCATAGAAAACCAATTCATCCCTTAGCCTTCCTTCCTCATCTCTCAACCTGCATATGACGAAGGCCATGACCATGCACTTAGCTGAAAAAGAGTTTTTCCAGAGCTTCGAGACTTCAAAGATTTTAGTCAAGACTAGATCAATGGTCCTCGTCCTCTTTTGCGATCAACGATCGAGATCTTCTTCGAGACTCTGCGCTTCGGGAGTCTCAAATTTTCTTTCTTGCCTCCTCTCGGTATGCCTTTACCTAGGGTTCCTAATATGCCGAAACGTGTCCTCCCATAGATCGGCGACTATGAATCGTTTCGGCATTTCAGCCTTCAGAAGTTTCAAACTTCCCTCCTGCACTTTCTCCCGGAGTGCTTTTACCCGCAGTCGACGATCCCTCGACGCGTGTCCTCTGGAATAGACGATCGATATATACTCCATCCTTCGGGCCTTCGATTTTTTTTCACCCAACTAGCCTGTCACCTCCTTCCCTTCTGGAGTGCCCAGTCTTTCGGATTGCACGATCTGTCGCCATGTGGTGAATTGTTGGAAATGAACACGTGGCCCAATCAGGTGGGTGACATGTGTCACGTTCTAATCAACTTTTCAATGTTCCAAATGCATAAAACTTACTGACATGTGGCACACATCCCATGTTTCCATGCCATCCCTGGTGATGTCATCATGCCTTATCACTTCAGCTCTTCGAGCTTCGGGGCTTCGGGAGTTTTCAAACTAGCACACTTCCAATTATCCCGAACTCTGAATTCCCAAACTAGCTAATTTGTCGCCATGTGTCCTCCTGGATCAGACAACCAAGATTCATTTAGGGTCTTCACCCAGAGTCCATGGATCTTCTCCATGTGTCCTCCTCAATCTGACAACTATGATTGTTTTGGGGCTCCAGACTTCGGGGATCTCAAACTTCAACCTTTTTCATTGAAAATATTTTTATCCGGAGTTTGTGATATTCTGACGCGTGTCCCCTTCGGATTGACGACCATGATTCCTTTGGGACTCTGGCCTCTGGAAATATCAAATCTCAAACTTTTTTGTCCCCAATGCCTTTTATCCAAAGTCATGGATCTGGTGATGCATGGCTCTCGGCAGATCAATGGCTGAGATCTTCTCAGGTGATTGGGCGGTCGAGATTTACTCCGACTCTTCAGCTCTCCAGACTTCGGGATTCTCAAATCTCAACAAAAATATTTCGAATAGATTCTTCCAGAGTTACTAATCTACTGACACGTAACCTCTTGGTGATCGACGATCAATATCTACGTCAGACGATCCGACAATCGACATTTTACTTCGAGTCTCTGACTCTCCGAGCTTCGGGAGTCTCAAATCTCAACTTCTCCTCGCTTTCTCTTTCCTGGAGTGCTTTCACCCAGAGCACACTATCGGTTGTCGCGTGTCCTCCTATGGATCAACGGTCTCCATCTACTTCGGATATTCAGAGTTTCTATGTTCGAGCCCTACCTATCACATCGTTACATTCCTTTCAATTTGCGGGGGCATGCATCGACGGTTTGGAGTAACCCACTTTTCGCCCCGCAATTCTCCTAATGCTGACATGTAACCCCCCCCAAGGAAACCATGGTTTGGATTGCGGGACCACCTTGGGAAATTATATCCCATGCAACTCGGTTCCCCACAATGCCTGTTGGTCGTTGATCTCTCTCTCCAATGGGATCCGACGGTCGTGACCTTAACCTTGCTTTGTTTTCATCAGATGACCTATGTTTACCTATCCTTCGATCCAACGATCCTGAATCTCCTCGATCCTACCGTGGCAATCGTTCCCGAATTGAAAAGAACAGTCACGATCCTTCGAAACCTCACAGAGGTTATATAACGTTTCGTCTCCTGCATAGCATCTGCAACACCATTCCTCCTGAGCTTTTCAACTTCACAGTCATAGTTCGATCTTGACCAAGATATTCTGACCAACAAATTCGGCCCATACCGACTCGATGTTTCAACTAGAAGCTCTTATACCAATCTGTAACATACCCAGCCACCCACAGGCCGGGTATTCTACCTGCAAGCTCGCCATTAGACTTCTTTCTCATGATGACATTCTTTATTTATTAAGGATGCATAAGATAACAGATTTAATGACATGCACAATGATATCCAACAAGCATGCAAGATCTAAAAATTATGTTAAGCGATAATTAAATATACACAACAAAAAATACATTCATATACATGTAAATGACAATTAAAATACATAGCAGAATACATTCATACATAGATAGTAATATCACGATAGAGAGCACTTATCTTTATGAAAGAAGACACCAACTGGCTGCAAACCAAGGACGTTCCACCCAACCATAGACACCACTTCTTTAAATCCCAACAACAGTGTCACCCCCGAGCCAGGGCTATGAATCCACAAGGACAATTCGACGATGTAATTGGGTTCCCAAACCAATCAGTTATCAAGCTCTCATAGGTTTCCCGACACCCACAAAAATCCAAGTACCCATATCTCTTCTACCCAGCCTGTGCCACTCGAGAGAATGGACCTCCACGCTTCTTTGCCATGCAGTCCCTCAGGCAGTTCTTCTCCTTCCTGCCAGGGATTCCAGCACATCTAGTCCAGAATATCAATGCTGGAACTCTCAGGAATCGCAGTTGTGAGAAAAATAGGGCACAAGCCAATGCATTTCAAACATGCAGGCCCCAGGTCACGGCTGGATCACACCAGTGACCACTACAACCAACTATCCCATGGCTAAGTTCTTCAGCAACTCCCTTTCCTTTCACTTTTCCAACCAAGATGCAAGTGAGGATGGGTTGATGAATGGGTCAGGGAGGGCATGGGAGTTCGTGAGGAAGGAACGAGTGAGTGAATGGGAAAACAGTGCACAAGTCATCAGTCCAACCCCCCCCATCAGACTAGAGGCATGCTTGAGTAACATCGTGGGGAAAAAAAGAACCTCCTGGACTTCCCCAATAAGTTCACGTAATCGATCTCCTCCCTTAGACAAAAGGGTAATAAGAAAAAATAGGAATAAACACTTAGTCCCTCAAGATCCCTCTCTTGTGGAATCATATCCCCCTATAACTCTAGTCCTTGTCTGTCTAGCATCCAACGATGTGTTTATGATTATTAATGATCAAAAAATTACATTTCTTGGGCATACTGGCCCTTCAATAATTGTTTGGGCACTATGGTCTCTCATCATTTTAACAATACATTATTTAAAATGGGGGTTCAAAACTTGGGGTGTTACAGATCTTGAACACCCTTTCGAGTTTTCACCCTGCTTCTTGAGTAGTTTCTACACATATCACAAATATCAGTGAATGGTTTATGGGAGACATCTCTTGATTCCATCAGATTAATTGTTTCCAGATATTATTCCAAAATTCCTTTAAGAAAAAGAGTTATGATTGCATCGTCTGGAAGGTCATGATATTTTGATTTTTGTGAGATATAGGCAAACCGTTCCATGTAATCTTCAATATTCGCGTCTTCTAATTGTTGAATTTTAAAGATATCATTATGAGAATATTTAGATTTGCAATAGTCTTGGTATTTCCTAAGGAATATGGTCTTCATATCTTCCCAAGATCTGATACTAGACTCTATTAATCCCATGAACCATCTAAGCGCAGAATCTTTAAGAGTGTCTGGAAATAGTTTTAATTTTTTAGCATCTGCAAGTAGTTATAACTTTTGCACAAGATTTCAAACTCAAACAGGAAGGTGTATGGGTCCTCACTTCTCTTACCATAAAAGGTAGGTATTGCAAAAATTGGAATGTTCTTCATATTATCATTTTGTGTGGTATCCAAAATTAGAAACCCAAAAGTGGTTTCTTTCTAGTTTACTACTTCTTCTCCCTCATCATGTATCACATGATTGTGATCCTCCTGATCATCCATACTGATGTGATTCGAAAAAAGAGAATACCTTAGTGTTTTTATTCTTGGAGATAATGAGGCATCCCAAGTATCTTTTTTCAAGAGAGAAATTTCTCCGATAGGAAAAATTATCTACTATTTATTTGTCAGGGACTTTGCTTGAGCCTATTGAAACTATTGGCTCAGAAGTTGTTGTTTCAACTTGTGACACAACTATATTCATGGAACTTCCAAAGAGGGAATTCACATGTTCAGGTTCAATGATATCTATAAAGTTAGAATCCCCTAATGGTGGTAAAAAGGAAAAGGTTGTGTTGGTTGGTTTTGATGATGAGAAATTGGAAGGTTCGGTCAGTTTTACCTCCTGTCCTACTATATTTGGTGTCTCAACTTTCTTCTTTATGCTTTCCCCAATTTTTGTCTCTTCTGAAACTTTTTTATCTTTTTGGGTTGAAATATATCCTACTTGTACTTTCCAATACCGTTCTATAGAGTTTATAGATGGAGTGTTCCTTCCTCCAAAAAGGTTAGAAGGAACTTTGGTTGGAATTTTTGGATTTGTTTTAATATATATACCCTTTGGGTCCCTACGTTTGTACATCAAAGAGACACAAAAATAAAACTACCATTGGGTTTGGGGGAACCTGCTATAACATATGCGCAGGTTCTTACCTCTCCTCTTAAAGTTCCCTTGCCACCAAACTAGTACTAATGCTCAGAAATAATCTAATTCCTAATTGTTTTCTACCTTTGGACAACTCCCCGACAACGACGCCAAAAATGATGGGTAACATATATACCTTAATTTCCCTCAATTAAATTATCGACCAGGGTAAGTAAACTTAGAGTTGTGAAACAATATGAGTAAAGGAAAAAAGGAAAACTAACTGCTTATGAGGTTTGGAAAGTGAATTAACTAGGCAAGAAAAATTGTTTACCCTAAGGATCAACATTCTATTTTTAATCTACAATTCTATCTTAAAAATGATTTAAAAGACTCTAGACAAGATGAGATCTATTTGAACAGTAAAATTTATTTTAAATGTGCAGAGTAATTTATAACGATAATCAGTGATCTCATTAGTCTAAGTAAACAACTCTTTAAAAAAATCCATAACTATGAACAATGAGGTTATTACTCTAAGCAATCAATTCTTGAATAAGAAGGAAATCCTTTAATAAACACAAGCTATCTTTCAAAATAGTGAACTCTATTCTTAAAGCATCTCTTTAAAAACTCACAATTACTCTTATCCTACAGAAAATAAACAACATCATTACACTAATCTCACTAACTTAAAGTAAACAACATCTTGACAACATTCAAATGTAATGGTTGTGTCTACGATGGTGAATTATATCACGATGGCACCTTAACACTACTGATAATTCAAGAGGAATCAATTCAATATTAATTTCTAAAGAAAAATGTAGAGTATAAACAAGACAATCTATGGAAATATTTTCCATTAAGGAAATATCAATACATGTTCTTATAATCAATATAGTCTATAAACATTGTTCAAAAGAGATTTGAAATTAGCACTTATTCTATCACACTGATACTGGAAATATTCTACACAGATTTAGTAGTTTATGCAGACCTACAATAAGTAATTGAAAACCATAACTTAATGAAGCATAGATCACTGTTGTGTACACTGTCTAGATGACCAATCTGCAAGGTAACCTATAGTTTATAAAATGAGAAAAGAAAGCTTGTATGCAATTGAACAGTTATATGACTATGAGCATATACACGTTAGTAAAACACAACCTGCATAAGAGATATTATATGCCAGAGAATGGACAATTAAATATTTAGGTATAAACAACTACGAGTAACTTGTAAGTTATATAGAAAACACAACTTCAACAAGCAACCTGCACACAAGAGTTATATGCACAAATATGAAGATACAACAAATCAACAAGACACAAAGACCATTGGTGGCCCCCACAAGTAGTCGTGGTACTACTCCAGTTCAATAGACAATCATGATAATGCATTATATTATATTAACAACAAAATTGATTTTACATATGCGAATTCAAAATAGTGATTATATCATTATCCATTTTTGGTCTCAGAGAGAGTTCCAATATTTATAGAGTTTTTAGACATAGCTGAGAGGTCGACCACTAAAAGGTTCGACACTCTCCTACAACAGAAAATCATTAAAAATCAATAACAAACAATATCTTCTTAAAAACTCATGCACTCAAAATAGAGGTTGAACACAACTGTTCAAATCAAGATGTAATGAGTTCCATAGATGGAGGGTTCGAACAGGGATAAAACCCACGTTTCACATTTGCCAAGAAGAGCCCGCCGATATACCAACCCACAACTCATTACGCTCTGAGTTCTGTATCGAGGGTTGGATCGAGGATCAGATCATGTGTCAGATTGAGGGTTGTATCATGGGATGGATCGATGGATATATTTTGTTTTCAACATGTTTCAATCAAAAGAAAAATATTAATGGATTGGGTTCATTCAATTAAGGATAAATCATCACAAAATCATCAAAACTGAATACAACACATACCTTATGTTGATCCATAGAAAATTGATAGAAGAAACCTGATAATACCTTCAAAAAGGATAATAGAAGTATAATTATATGATCCTCATGTTCAAAAAGAGACTTAGAGAAGGTAAAAATTAGGCAAAACATGGAGTCAACAGATAGTTCTCACTATAGATTGTGCAAGGGAACCTACTCTTTTTCTTCTCTTTTTTGCCTCCCCTAGTCTTGTTTTGGGATTGAATGGATCCACATTCATTTTAGAATTTGTCTTTTTATTCTTATTCTTCCCCCAGGTTGTTGAGTATTCTTTGATTGTGTGGATTGCACTGAATTCACCTCAGAGGGTTGAATGGGAGTCTAAGCAGTTTGGGTGGTGGGTGTAGCAACTAGTGAGTTAGACAAAATATGAATGTTACCCAACTGTCTAGATAACGGACCCATAGATGCACTGGAAACAAAACCAACTACACCATTAGTATGGAGTCCTTTATTTAGACTATAAGGATCCATTAACGGACTCAGAGCATGTGGGATGATATCGTATAGGGTGCCAAGAATAGATGAAGTTTAAAAATTAGGCACATAATATAGCTTACTCCTCAGAAGTCATCCCTGCCATAAAAACATCCTTGGAAATCAATGGAGAGAGGGATTTGGTGAACCATTCCATGAGGATTTGGTCAATAATTTGGGATTTGACCATTCTGTGTCGTCATATCCACTCATGAATATGATCAGAAATGTGAGTGGATGTATCTTGACATAGAGATGTCAATAGCTTCACCCTATTTGTGTACCTAATGGGTAATTAAAAATGGGTCAAAAATGCCATAGTCAAGTTATTGAAGTTATAAAAGGAAGTGCCCTTAAGTTCTATGAACCATTTTGCAGCACCTCCACTCAGGGATCATTGGAAAAGACGTAGTTTGAAACTGTTGTCCATCAAAGAGTTGGACGAACACCACAAGTGATAGGTCATGATATGCATAAATGGGTATTCTATTGGCTTGTCATCAAACTTTGGTATGTATGAAGGTAGTTTGGTAGGCATGGACAATCAATGTGGATCGAGGAGAATGGGTTCACTTGTCAATCGCGACAAATCGAGCAAGTATAAAGTCACCAAAAATGGAAACAATGTGTTGGAAAAGGAACACCAAGTGGATGATGAAGCATCATATGACCCAAATGGACCTCGATCTCCTCCCATATTCGTGGTTCCAAAAGGGTTAGTGCTCGTAGGGATGGAATAACTCTTAGGAGTATGGTTTCTCCTGGGACTAAACATGTGTAGGATTAAACCACAATCAAAGACCTAATTGTGAGAAGGAAATATTATACTAGCTACTTGCAAAAGAGAGAGAGGAGAGAGAAAAATGGAATCAATCTTCACACACAAGAGACTAAGGAACCATCTCTAATCACAATTTATTAATCCTTGATAATGAGTACATTATATAGGACTCTCCATGTGAGGAGTAATGTAGACTAGGTTGTGATTTCCATGTCCATGCTAAAGTAAAAAAGTAACTTCTCCCAATAAAAACAATTAATTAAAGTCAAAAGTTCCTAATAATATATAAGAAAATGTCAAAAACATAGGTGCAAACTTAGTGAGAATTCTACATGAAGTCAACATGCATTCCATAATATAAAAAGGCTCCTAGAATAAGACTAGAGTCCAATAATGGAACTAAGTCCTAATTGAGTGAGAATTTACTAATTATGGAAAGTCACTAAATAAATGAAGTGAGTTAACTCCAAGTATTAGATGGGTAATATGCACTTCCCTAGGAGGATAGGATATTACTAAAGTGCGCTCTATAGCGATGAAATAAGAAATATCTCCTAAAATTAAGGAAATAGGAATTATCTCCTAAAAAATAGGAATTTTCCTAATGGTGGATAAAAAATATGAATTGGCCTAATGGTAGCTAAAAAATAGAAATTTTCCTAATGGTGGTTTATGATCCCATGGTTTTGGAAACCCATGGTATTTTCCCATGGTATTACATATAGGAATCCACTGGCTAAAAATAGATCTTCTATAAATAACAGTCCTCCTAAATAGTAGGAAAAATGGAAAAAATTGAATATGTCACTATGTATGTAGTTGAGCATGTACCCCAACACCCCCCCTGAAACACAACCAGGGTGTGCACAATGATGATTCCCGAAATTATGAAGCCATGTTAGGTACTCATGTACAATTACAAATGCATAAAAACTGAACAAAAGTGAGGTAAAGAGGGAAAACCCAGTGGGGACAAACTCCCCCCTCAAAATATGTTGCCAACAAGAAAATAATGCTAACCTGTTCAACTGATAAGTTGATGTATCCCTCACTCCTAGAATGTACCGCAATGACACAAAATTTTGTTCAATGAAAGGCTTTGTGAATATGTCTTCCACCTACTCTAAAGATGGACATAATTGCATATCAATGACTCCATTCTGAATCCATTCTCGAATAAAGTGCATATGAACCATGATGTGCTTGGTATGCTACCTCTAAACCAAGTCTCTACATATATTGAGAGTACTCTTATTATCACACCATATAACTATCAGATGATGAAAATGAACTCCCAACTATGTAAGAAAGTGATGCAACCAAATAGCCTGAGTAGTAACATTCACTACACCCCTATACTTTGCCTATGTTGATGATAAAGAAATTGTTGATTGCTTCTTACTTAACCAACAAATAGTTCCTAACCCAAGGTATAGGATATATCCTGAAGTGGACTTGCGATCAATGCTATCACCTACCCAATCTAAGTCTGTGTAACCAACAAGATCCAAGGAAGATCTTGCTAATATTGTATACCAAAAATGGTAGTCGCCTTCACATATTTGAGAATCCTCTTTGCTTCCTTCCAGTAAATATCATGAGGCTCCTGCATGTACCTAAAAAGTGATCGAACTACATAATATATTTTTGTTCAAGAGTGTGTAAGGTATAGAAGACTCCCCACCAACTGTTGATATCTAGTACAATCAACCAAAGGTGATGCACTAACATACTCTAGTCTAACCCCTGATTGAAAGGGTGTTGGAGTTGGCTTGAAATATGTCATATGAAACCTATCAAGTAGATATATGGCATACTTGGACTGAGACATATTGATTCCTAAATCATTTTGGTTGATTTCAAGTCCAAGAAAGAAATGTAATAGTCCCATATCTGTCATAGAAAACCTATCATGAAAAGCGGTCTTCACTATAGAAATGGAGCAGGATGAGTTCCTTGTGATGAGTAAAGCATCTACATATAGAAATATAGATAGAATAAAATCTATGTTCCTCATCATATACACATTAGTATATGATCTACATCTAAGAAAACCGCTAGAGAGAAGATAAGAGTCCATTGTAGCATACCATGTCTGTGGTGCTTGCTTAAGTCCATAAAATGACTTATTCAACCTGCAAACTAATGATGGATCTTGAAAATATCTCTCTGGATAATACATATATATCTACTCATTAATATATCCATGTAAGAATGAATTCTTCACATCCATATGTTGTATCTCCCACTGTCTAGTTGCTACAATAGCTAGAGCTAATTGAATGGAATCAATCTTGGCAACTGGTGCAAAAGTATCCTCATAGTCAATGCCTTGTACATGTGAGAAATATTCAGCTACTAACCGATCCTTATACTTTGTAATGTATCCATCAACAACCCTCTTTGTCTTGAAAATCCACTTACATATAACAAGCTTCATGTTGGAAGGTAGAGGAACCAACTCCCATGTGTTGTTCTCTATCATGGAATTGTACTCCTCTTTCATAGCTTCCTCCGAATGGGGGTTTCCTTTAGCCTCTTCATAAGACCGAGGATATAATCCAAGTACCATATAAAAATAAATAGGTAGAAATGGCTCCATGGTAGTAAAATCTTGTGGAGGCTTCACAAACTGAGATTTGGTTCTCCATGGATCGACAAGATCACCCACTAGATCACATGCTGCCTAAAGAGTATGTTGTTCCCATCATGGTTGATGTGTTGGACCTGCAACTTCTTTTTGTTGATCATAAATATCAGATATATCATATTCAGATATATTATTAGAAATATGATCGGAATAAGTCTCACAAAGTTCCACAACTAGTGGTGGTGGAGATGGGGGTGTGGACTGCTCTAGAAGTACCTGTGAAGGACCCTCTTCAAAATTAACACTCCTTTGAATGAATAGTGTATCTGAAGTAGTATATAATAACCTGTATCCCTTCATTCCCTCTATATATCCAACAAAAATACACTCCTTACTCTAATATTCCATAGCTTTCCTCTTATCGAAGGGGATCCTAGCCCATGCATGGGAATCGAAAATTATGATGTGATTGACTTCCAGTTTCTTTCTGTTCCAAGCCTCATATGGAGTGACTCCCTTGGATGATTTATGAGGAACTCTATTCTGAATGTAGGTTTCATAGTTGATAGCTTCAGCCCATAAATTTGGCGGTAGTGCTTATCCCGCAACATACAATTGGCCATCTCTTTCAATGTCATGTTCTTTCTCTCTGCTACCCCATTCTATTATGGAGTATATGGAACTATGTGTTGCAAATCTATACATAATTTTGAACAAAGATTCTCAAAATACTTATTCACATACTCTCCTCCATTGTCTATATGAATCTTCTTAATCCTCTTCCCTATTTGGTTCTTAACTAGATTGAAATCTTTAAGACACTCAAAGACCTCAGATTTTAATTTAAGAAAGAAAACCCATGTATATCTCGAAAAATCATGAATGAAAGTAAGAACATACTTAGCTTTACTTATTGATGGGTTTGGGAAAGGACCTATAATTTCACTGTGAACCAACACTAGAAGTGATGATTCCATCCATGTTTTACCTATGTTGAACTTCTCCTCGGGATGTTTGCATAGTATGCAGCCCTGAAAAACTCCATATGTGTATTGAATGTGGGGTAATCCATCTACCATTCCACTCTTACTAACTTTATCTAAATATTTAAAATTCAAATGACCAAACCTCTCATGCCAGAAGCTAGACTCTTCATTAGCATTTGTTAGAAGAGATACATAATCAGATTTATGAGTGAAGTGAGAGAAAGTGTACAACTTGGAATGGTGATTAACCTCACCAATGATAATTTTTGAACCATCTGACAAGTTAGAAATAATAACTGAGTCTGGAGTAAACTCCACCTTTTTCCCTGAACCTGGATAAGTGATTTGATAGATGGACAAAAGATTCACTTAAAGCTTCATAAAATGAAGTACATACTGAAAGCATCCATGGTCTAGATCAAATCTACCCCTACCGCACACCTCTATAGGAGAATCATCTCCCATGAAGACCGGTGATTCATAAAAAGTATCCAAGTATGAGAAAAGTCTATCTGGTGAGGAAATATGATAGGTAGTTATTATAGCCATAAAATTCCCTACCTATGCATACATGGCATTGGTATTTCTACTTGCACAATTTTCCAAACTACTCTTGAGGATCTCTCTTTAAGAAAACATTTTTTGGAGCATGTGTGTGCCCTGCTGCACTACTTTCCGCATACATATACTATATGCATACTAGAAAAATCATGTACATACACTAGCTGCACACTAAACAACCTACGTTTACCTCCAAAAGTTGCAAAAAATAAAAATTTGTAAGGAATCCAGTGAAGTTTACGGGCTATCGAGGGTTTCCCAACCAATTCACCTGTTGTAGCCCGTCCCCAAACTGAATAACTATCATTTTGTCATATAAAATGAGTTATTGGTGTCCCATTCCAACATCAAGCATTAGAACAGAGAAAATCTACCAAAATCCCTTCCCCCTCTTATTCCAAATATTGTAGCCCTTTCTGAGATTTGGCCTTAGTATTCCCACTCTAGCCCTTTCTCCTATACAATCCCTTCCCTTTCGCTAAAGTGATCAGTTGATTGTGAGAGAAGGCTTTGGGATGATGCATTTGGAGAATAATTAAGAGGAGCCCAGACTTGGTTCATGGAGCGTCAACCACTGAAGGTTGTAAATTTTAATCTTCATACTCAATAAAATAATCATTTTCTTGTCCCAAATATTATGTTTTTATGATTTTCATTTGATTTATGCATAATGGTTTATATATAACCCTAATATTGATGAGTAGAGATAGAATGTTTTTAGCATTGTTTTCCTAAGTTTTCTTCCAGGTCATCTTTGGGCGGAGACCAATAACCTAGAAAGCTACAAAGGTGGTAGAGGTCTACATCGAACATTAGGACCAAAGGTACTTTTTTTGACCTACTTTCCTATCTCTTTCTGTTCATCCTTTTAGAATGTTTGGGTTAGTTTAAGAATATGATTGTATTCTAAGGGAGATCATATCTCTGCCTGTACTTTGACCCTAGTATAGTGATAGGGGGATTTTCCTTGCTATAAGAATTGGCAACTCCAATGGGGATTCTCTTTAGGGTCTTAGTGGGAGATATTGGTTAGATTTTATTTTCTTCTTTCTGAGTTTTCTAAGTGTTCCGAGTCACATTGGGTCTTTGGTCACCTTCCAGGTGCCTACCAGCTTCCCTTTCCCAAGTTGTCTGTCAAGAATTTTTCTTTTTTTGAAAATTTACAGAGGTGTATGAGCCCTGTTCTCTATACATCATGCATACATACGTGTGTTGCATTATATACAACCCACGTACATATGCAGGTTGCATGTGCACAACACACATTTCTGTGATTTTGGAAATTTTCTTTCAAAATATTTTCCTTTTCTTTCTAGAAAATTTTGGTTCCCATGTCTTCCTAAGTTCCAAAGCCCTCTATTGTTTGGGGTTTAGACAGTTTGTAGGCTCAAATTGTTCATGAAATAAGAAAAAAGAAATCATATTGTATCTCTGTGTTTCCTAGATTTTTTGTCTTATTTTTATCTTGAATTTTTAAGAAAAAATGAGTTGTATTTTTTTTTTTTGGGGGGGGGGCATGAATCGTGTATTCTGCACTTTCTTTTAGCATCTTTTGTTAGTTTTTCTTTGATTGAAAAAAAAAAAAAAACTGTAGTTTTTTAGGTCTCTGTCTTTCTTTGCATTTTCTTTGCATTATTATTTGAAAAATAAAAATAATTAGCATAGGGTTGTGTTTTATTCTCATATTGAAAGCGTTTCAAAAGAAAAAATAAGAAATAAAATCCTTTCATTTGCTCTTTTGTTTTACTCGAAAGTTGCATTGTGCATTTTGTATGGAAAGGAGAAAATATTTCATATTTATGTTTGAAGGATTGTTCATGATTTTTTAATTCTCTTTTTCATTTGTAGAATTAAAGTAAAGTATTCTTTTTCAGTTTTCTAATTAGTTTCTTTTTCACAAGAGTCTCAAACAACATCAGTTGCACTTTCATTCAATGAGTAAGAAAATCCCCTAAAATGAACGCGCTAATCTAAAATATATTAGTGACACTTTTTCTAGGGTTCACCAATAGCTTAAGCTAGGGCCTTGGATTAGGTGTGGAGAGGTAAAGTATCCAAGGCCATCCAAAACATAACTTAGGTGTCTGTGCTAGGGTGTGAAAAATCCACTTTGTAATTACTCAATCTTGGAAGCTCCTCTCACACAAGAGTCAAACACGAGGTTGCATGGAGGACAGTGATGGATATATCCACTCCTGATCCAAACAAATCATTTGGGAGAGTGTGTATTGGAGGTGAATCCTATAGCATTACTGGACCAACTTGTGTCTGACCTCTGAGACACTTGGATCCATCCAAGGTAATCTAAGAGTGATTATGGCCTTGTTGCATTTTAGGACTTAGGAGGATCTTCGGGCTCAGTTACCCTGCCCATATACTTTCTTGGTTGTCGACTGTACCCCCCATGGTTGTTGATTGCAAGTTGGTGGCCTAGTTTCCATTATATAGGTTGACACACAGGTGAATGTGAGGGGTGTATCATAATACCTGAGGTAGATTTTATACTCTCTGGGTGACACCCGAAGGGACCGTCGGTCGAAGGTCTGGGTAATTGCTTCTCCTGTCCAGTCATTTGCCTTTGTGAATGCTTTGGACGATCATGACTTCATCTCCCTCGTTCAGAAGCATTCATAAGGGTATTTTGTTTGGTTTGTATATTTTTAGGATTTTATTCTTAGTGGTGTGCTCTGTGCTCCCTAATTTTCCATAGCGAGTTAGTCAATCATTGCTTTGGGTCTCTGGACTAAGGTGGTAGACCGCCCACTTCATCGGTCGTGAGGACTTTTTGGTCTTCCGCTTAGAAATGTGGAGCCACCTCTTTATAGGCGTTGTTTATTTTTTTATATGACTGGTTCGCCAGAGTCAGTGTGTGAGACTTTTACAGACTTGAATGATCCCAAAAGGGGAGAACCTGTGCATAAGATCTTCATGGAAGAAGTTCTTGACGATACCAACCAAGGAACCCCTTGACAAGGGTATTCTTGTGCTTTTCCTTTCTTTAGAAATGTTGGTGTCCCTTTGATGGCCACTTTGTACATTCCTGGGTTGAATGTGGGACTATAGGTCTGGTTGGGTACCATTCCAAATGTACCTAATGCCCTTGATGCTTATTATTTAAGAACCTTATGTCATGGGCATAATGTTGATGTTACTTCATTAACAAAATATTCTCCTCCTCCTGCTGCCTTCTCTGGTGAAAGTCTAGCTTCCAGTAACCGGAGGCATAAATGAAATAGAAAGAGGAAGAATAGGAAGAAGAAATCACCAAACTTTGTGGGTCATGTTGGAGATAGGTCATGAGCCTCTGTAAGTCATGTTGAATACCAACACCCAACCTCTACAAGTCATTCTGGGGGAAAACAACCAACCTATGCTAGTCATGTTGGAGATAGGTCAACAACCTCTGTGATCCATGTCGAGGACCAACACCCAGCCTCTACAAGTCATGCTGGGGGGAAAAGTCCAGTCACTACTAGTCATATCGGCGATAGGTCTATAGCCTCTGTGAGTCATGTTATCAACCAATCACCAATCTCAGCATGTCATGTTGGAGATGTGCAGCTGACCACTGCAAGTCATGACAGGGGAATGAGTCTCATCAATGCGAGTCATACGAGTGATATATCACCAACCTCTGCTAGTCATGTTGGAGAGTTGTCAACAACCTCTACGAATCATGTTGAGGATAAGAAACCAACCATTGTTAGTCATGTTGGGGGCATTGATTTTATTTAGAAAAATAGACGGATAGGACATAAGCCTAATTTCCCTTGTAAGATTTGCAAGGGAGATCACCTTACTCATTTATGCCCTGGCCTTCCAGAGGCATGAAGATTATGGTCCCTATATGCAATATCTTTTGATTCTGAGTCTTCTGAGGTTTCCTCACATCCTAGACATCCATTGGTTGATAAAGTGGTCATGTCTATGCAATATTCGACCGATCCCACTCCTCTTTTGGGGGGTGATGTGCCTTCATACCATGTTGTCTCGCAACCTATTCAACTAGTGGTTGAGGAAGTGGTCGTGTCGATGCAATCTTTGGCTGATCCTACTCTTCTCTTGGAGAGTGTCGATTCTACCAAAGTGGTCATGCCGATGAAATATTCGGTTGATCCCACTCTTCTCTTGGAGAGTGTCAATTCTACCAAAGTGGTCATGACGATGAAATCTTCGGTTGATCCCACTCTTCTCTTGGAGAGTGTCGATTATACCAAAGTGATCACACCGACGCAATCTTTGTCTGATCCCACTCTTCCCTTGGAGAGTGTTGAGTCTACCAAAGTGGTCATGTCGATGCAATATTTGGTTGATCCCACTCTTCTCTTGGGGAGTGATGTGTCTCCCAACTATGTTTTTATCATTTCCAGTTTGGTACTTTCATAACAAGGGGGCATTCTTCTCACTTCGAGCACGCCCCCTCCAAGTCCTAGGATGTGTTCCTTTGATTGGAATGACCTTGTTGAGCCTCATCTTCCTTCTTCTGCACCCTTTCAAATAAGGGTTGAAGTTAATTCAAAAAACATTTACCAATGTATTGTGGATGAAGGAGCTTTTGCAAGTATTTTATCCTCCTTTACTTGGAAATATTTGGTTTCTCCATAGCTTGTGTTTGCTTCGCATGAGTTGTTGGATTTTGATAGAGGTCCTAGTGAATATTTGTGGATTCTTCCTTAGTTTCTATCTTGTTAGGTGGGAATACTGTCCTTGCCGATGTTATAGTGGTGCAAGGACAGTTAGACTTCAATATGATTCTCGGGCATGATTATGTATATGCTATGTGTTATCACTCCAAGAAACTCCTTAGGGTTGTAGGCTAAGAATTCTTGGTAACTTAATAAATTTGATAATCAAAGTGTTTGGAACAATGGGATAACTGGGAAGGATTTATAAAAGGACAACTTATTATGCATCTAAATAAACCAGTGCTTTTAAAGACCAAATATTAGTTACAGTAATGAAATAAAGTGTGAATAATACTATTCAAGATAACCAAGTACACAGACATGTAGGTTCATACAAGATAGTAGAGAATCATTTAATTCACATTCATGAGCTACACAAGAGGATGACAGTTCTCAATAGCTAAGCTGAACTGAATCAAATTACAGAGTGGTGAACATATGAACAATACTAACATTGGTAACAAAAGAGGACTGTGATTCATATAACATAAAAGAGTCAAAGTACATAGCCAAAAGATATCTAGGATTGAACCCTTCTTCAGAGTGAATCCCCGGGCTTTATAGCCCTTACAAAGAAGTTTCAGATCCTAAAAAGATGGATCAATTATTCTAAAAACAGAAAGTAAAACAATATTTACAATAAAATAGGAAAATCCCTCAAGATGAGGTCAATCCATATCTAATGATATCTAAGAGTAGTAGATTGCTGATGAAGTGTAGTTTAGCCTCCCAAGGCTTTTTGATTTGGTCCTCCAAAGATAAAATTTGAATTTGGTGAAGTGTGCAAAAACCCTGATTTTCTGCCTTTGAAAAAGATACCAAAAACGATTGAAACACCTCTTCTTTCCCTTATCCATCAAAAATAGCCATTGAATTAGACCTGATAATTCAACAACTGTCCATTCGAAGAGGTTTCAAACCATTCAAACTCAAAAAATTGCGATTTGGGCAAAAATTCGGTCATTCTGGAAGTGACAGGCTTTCACCGGCTAATTTACCTAAAAATCCTCTCCTTAGCTGGTGAAAAGTAGAGCTTTCACCAGCTAACTAGCAAAGTTCAAGACGCGTTAGCTGATGAAAGCGCAGATTTTTTTAAAATCAAATTTCTTAGTCGTGTAGAGTCTGTTTTACATGCTTGAATAGTCGATCGACATCTAGAAATCCTAAGCTTTCCAATGGTGCTTTCAAACCAGCATCTGGAGCTCGAGAAGGTAGTCAAATGTTCCCTGCATGATTAGTAATCATTCTTTAAAAATTGCCAGTGCGTTTTTTATCTCTAACATTGGCTCCAACTGGGATGGAGACCTCCCTGCGAGGTTTCTAAGAACCTGGCAGACCTTGTGCCTTTAGTATTGGGCATGGAGTTATTCAGCCTTTACAATTTATCATCTGGCTTTGGAAATTTATAATGATCCCAAGCCATTATGCAAGGATCATCACTGTTTTGGTGTCTTTTTAAAACTTTTTCCTAGTTGTGGTATTTCGTCAAACAATTTGTTGATCTACTTTTTAGATGTCTTTATATGTGTGTATTCAACAAATAATAGAAAGAGATAACCATGGAACATACCTCAACCATATGCAATAATATAGACAAGACAAAACATCTCAAATCTTCTTTATTCATAAAATAGAGAAACCTGCTACAATGAAGATGTCGATCTGGAATGCTCAACAGATGGCCAAGAAGATAGATAATAGATAAGAGCTGCTACAAAATGCTCCCGCTGATACAAAATATGCCTCCAAGGGTTGAATAAGAAATGAAGATCAATACAAGCAGATCTGAATGCCAAACTCTCCAGCTGAAGAATGCCACGCTCCAATAGAAGGCTGAAACCCTCAATAACTAGGCCCTGCTGCCAAAAGTGTCCAATCACCCTAATAAATATGCCAACTGATAGATTGGGTGATGGTAAGAACAACCCAGGTGACCGAATCTCCAAGATCCCTCTCAATGTATGTAGATCTGCAATCCCCCACTGAATGGTGCGCCCCACTCGATGACTGAAACCCTAGATAATTTGTCCCTGCTGCCAAAAGTGTCCAATCACCCTAATAAATATGCCAACTGATAGATCGGGTGATGGTAAGAACAACCCAGGTGACCTAATCTCCAAGATTCCTCTCAATCTTTGTAGATCTGAAATCCCCCACTGAATGGTGTGCCCCACTGGATGACTGAAACCCTAGATAATTCGATCGTGCTGAAGGAGGCCTCCAAATGCTCTGAAACTCTCTAGAAATATAGATCGGGACACTGCAAGTCACTAGTTAAAGTCTCGGGGTCAGATCTGAAGTGTAACCCCTCCAAACGGACTAGATCTAGATCTCAAAAATGCCCTCCTTCTCTTCAATTCGCCCCACTGCTCAAGAAATAATCTGAGCCATAAAATTGTCTCAGAAAGCACTAGATCTGATGTCCAAGGATCTGCAATGAAAACCCAAGTGATATAATCCTCAACAGCCCTGCCAATATCCTACAACGAATCTCTCTCCAAAGATGGTGTGCCCCTCTTGCTGGAATCCCTCAACTGGTGCGCCCTCTCTCTATCTGCACATGAAATTGATGTAGAATCCTCCTGCAACTGAGTATATCTGGAACTAGAATGGTGTGGGAGAGTATTGCATCTCCGAGACCAAGCTTGGGACAAGATAGGTGGAATC
>ML783557.1:614770-628323 GCA_009831015.1 Picea engelmannii | reverse complement strand
CTCCTACATTTTTCAATGCACAAGAACACTACCTCATACACCAAGTTGAGGAGATTGAAATTTGTGGACCTGTTCACACAAGGTCAATGTGGATGGTGGAGAGGCACTTGAAATCATTGAAGGCATTGGTTAGAAAAAGAGCATGTCCTGAGGGTTCTATGGTGGAGGGATATATGGTATATCAATCCATGGTGTATATTAGTCAGTATCTTCCTAAATTAGAAGCGCCAACTATGCATGCAGTGGATCACATTTGGGATGTGAACTCCATCAAAAAATTTGAAGATCAAAAGCATCTATTGGGGAAAGGTAGAATGAAAAAAATGAGAGGTAATATATTAATAATTGTGAAAATTTATATTATTAATACATATAAAATTTTGTTTTTGTGTATATATGATCATACTCATTAATATATTAATATAATTTATTTCATAAATTATAAATATTTATAATTACTTGCATATTGTACGTTATAACTAATATTTAATATTGGTGAATTATGTTTTTTTTATTCAGTTACTCTAGAGTGGGATGCGTTTCATTTATACATTGCAAACAATCTTGACTGGATGAATGCATGGATTGAAAGATGTAAACAACATAATGGAGGTAGGTTATCATGGCAACGACTATCTGAATTGGTTAGAGAAGCTCGGTGTAACGGAGATGCCAATGTTACGCAGAGGGAAATTGATCTAGCATATGGTTTGAAAGATGGACAGGTAAGCAATTTCACCCATTTTATTCAGTTATTTTATATTATACTAATGTGACTACACGTGTACTATATTTTTCAAATACTTTCGAAGTTATATAAATATATGTTAATTTATTAATTCACAATGCATATTTTACATATCTAACATATTGCAGTTGAAACACCACAAGGCTATGTGGTGCAATGGTCGTAAATTTCACATCAAACAATTGGATGAAACAAGGAAAACTTATGATAGTGGGATAACTGCAGTATTCTAGGTTACTAATGTTTCCTCTAGGAGTGACAGACATCCCCGAGAATCTGAAAATAGATACTATGGGTATTTAAACGATATACTTGAGTGTGAATTTAATTCCTTCAAATTAGTATTGTTCGATGTCAAATGATATAGGTTACGAATGCATGAACGTGATGAGGAAAGAGATGTTATTCAACATGCCAATGGATTTCCAATGATGTAAACCATAAACCCTAATTTTCTTTCAGAGTACCCAATTTGGTTGACGCAAGTTTTAGGCTTTCGTCGGTCTCTATTCATTTTGATTTTAGGTTCTACATTAATTTATATACAATGTATCTACTTCATAGTTGTGATGAAAAATCCCTCTATTTTGTTGATTTCTTAATCAACACCATCAAGATAATAGAGGCGAGCAACAATGACATGTGAATGGGGCCAACATCAAAATGTTTTCAAACTGTATTTGTATGCATTGAAATTTGACCTGGATAGACTATTTTCATGCCTTACCAATATGAGAGGTTTTTTGGACTCAAATATGACTGACACACCCACTTTTTTCCATCATCAATGCATCATGTAAACCATAAACCCAACTATTTTTCATATGTTCTAGTAGATATGTTAATGATTCCAAGTTTCAGTTTTGTATTTGACTGGAGGTCCAACTAGCTTGCAAAGTATCAAATTGACATTTCAAGTTGATAAACCAAATATGAAATGAATCCAAGCTGCATCATTTGATATCACCGCAAGAGACACGAATGTAAATAATCTTGTGATGAATTTGCTATACTATCGACAAAAAAAGTTCATCGATAATTTTATGCCATTAGTATGTAATTTTGTACAAAAATAATCGATCTTGGGGACTACACCATGGTCAAGTAACGAGGAACGAGGAATGAAAATTTCACAAGGACTAGACACGTCCGACAACAGGGAACTGCGAATGGGGCCAACGTTGAAATTTTTTCAAACAATTTCTGTATGCATTGAAAATTTTCATGGATAGACTATTGGCATGCATTAATGATATGGGAGGGTTTCTGGACTCAAATTTGAGTGACACACCCACTTTCTTCCATCATCACTTCATCATGTAAACCATAAACCCTAATTTTCTTTCTGAGTACCCAATTTGGTTGATGCAAGTTTTAGGCTTTCGTCGGTCTCTATTCATTTTTATTTCAAGTTCTACATTAATGTATATACAATGTATATGATTCATAGATGTGATGAAAAATCCCTCTATTTCGTTGATTTCTTAATCAAAACCATCAAGATACTAGAGGCGAGGAACAGTGACATGGGAATGGGGCCAACGTCGAAATGTTTTCAAACTGTATCTATATGCATTGAAATTTGACCTGGATAGACTATTCGTATGACTTACTGATATGGGAGGGTTTCTAGACTCAAATTTGACTGACACACCCACTTTCTTCCATCATCAATGCATCACGTAAACCATAAACCCAACTATTTTTCATATGTTCTAGTAGATATGTTAATGATTCCAAGTTTAATATTTGTATTTGACTGAAGGTCCAGCTATCTTGAAAAGTACCAAATTGATATTTTAAGTTTATAAACCAAATATGAAATGAATCCAAGCTGCATTATTTGATATCGCCGCAAGAGAGACGAATGTAAATAATCTTGCGATGAATTTGCTATACTATCGATGACAAAAGTTCATCGATAATTTTATTCCATTAGTATGTAATTTTGTACAAAAATAATGGATCTTAGGGACTACACCATGGTCAAGTAACTAGGAATGAGGAATGGAAATTGCACGAGGACTAGACACGTCCGACAACAGGGACCTGCGAATGGGGCCAACATTGAAATTTTTTCAAACAGTTTCTGTATGAAATGAAAATTTTCATGGATAGACTATTGGCATGCCTTAATGATATGGGAGGGTTTCTGGACTCAAATTTGAGTGACACACCCAATTTATTCCATCATCACTTCATCATGTAAACCATAAACCCTAATTTTCTTTCAGAGTACCAAATTTGGTTGACGCAAGTTTTAGGCTTTTGTCGGTCTCTATTCATTTTTCTTTCAGGTTCTAAATTAATGTATATACAATGTATCTGCATCATAGGGGTGATGAAAAATCCCTCTATTTCGTTGATTTCTTAATCAACACCATCAAGATACTAGAGGCGAGCAACAGTGACATGTGAATGGGGCCAACATTGAAATTTTTTCAAACTGTATCTGTATACATTGAAATTTGACCTGGATAGACTATTCACATGCCTTACCAATATGGGAGGGTTTTTGGACTCAAATTTGACTAACACACGCACTTTCTTCCATCATCAATGCATCATGTAAACCATAAACCCAACTATTTTTTATATGTTCTAGTAGATATGTTAATGATTCCAAGTTTCATATTTGTATTTGACTGAAGGTCTAGCTATCTTGCAAAGTATCAAATTAACATTTCAAGTTGATGAACCAAATATGAAATGAATCCAAGCTGCATCATTTGATAACGCCGCAAGAGACGAATGTAAATAATCTTGCGATGAATTTGCTATACTATCGACGACAAACGTTCATCGATAATTTTATGCCATTAGTATGTAATTTTGTACAAAAATAATGGATCTTTGGGACTACACCATGGTCAAGTAATGAGGAACGAGGAACAAAAATTGCATGAGGACTAGACACGTCCGACAACAGGGAACTGCGAATGGGGCCAACATTGAATTTTTTTCAAACATTTTTTGTATGTGTTATCACTCCAAGAAACTCCTTAGGGTTGTAGGCTAAGAATGCTTGGTAACTTAAGAAATTTGATAATCAAAGTTTTTGGAACAATGGGATAACTAGGAAAGATTTATAAAAGGACAACTTATTATGCATCTAAATAATATAGTGCTTTTAGAGACCAAATATCAGTTACAGTAATGAAATAAAGTGTGAAGAATATTATTCAAGATAACCAGGTACACAGACATGTAGGTTCATACAAGATAGCAGAGAATCATTTAATTCACATTCATGAGCTACATAAGAAGATGACAGTTCACAATAGCTAAGCTGAATTGAATCAAATTACAGAGTGGTGAACATATGAACAATACTGACATTGGTAACAAAAGAGGATTGTGATTCATATAACATAAAAGAGTCAAAGTACATAGCCAAAAAGTATCCAGGATTGAACCCTTCTTCAGACTGAATCCCCAGGCTTTATAGCCTTTACAAAGCAGTTTCAGATCCTAAAAAGATGGATCAATTATTCTAAAAACATAAAGTAAAACAATATTTACAATAAAATAGGAAAAACCCTCAAGATGAGGTCAATCCATATCTAATAATCTCTAAGAGTAGTAGATTGTTGATGAAGTGCAGTTTAGCCTCCCAAGGTTGTTTGATTTGGCCCTCCAAAGATAAAATTCGAATTTGGTGAAGTGTGCAAAAACCCTGATTTTTTGCCTTTGAAAAAGATACCAAAAACGATTTAAACACCTATTATTTCCCTTATCCATCAAAAATAGCCATTGAATCAGACTTGATAATTCGACAACTGTCCATTTGAAGAGGTTTCAAACCATTCAAACTCAGAAAATCCTGATCTGGGAAAAAATTCGGTCATTCTGGCAGTGACAGGCTTTCACCGGCTTATTTACCTAAAAATCTGCTCCTTAGCCAGTGAAAAGCAGAGCTTTCACCAGCTAACTAGCAAAGTTCAAGACGAGTTAGCTGGTGAAAGCACAGATTTTTTTAAAATCAAATTTCTTAGCTATGGAGAGTCTGTTTTACATGCTTGAATAGTTGATCGACATCTAGAAATACTAAGCTTTCCAATGGTGCTTTCAAATATGCATTTGGAGCTCGGGAAGGTAGTCAAAAGTTCCCTGCAAGATTAGGCATCATTCTTTAAAAATTGCCAGTGCATTCTTTATCGCAAACATTGGCTCCAACTGGGATGGAGACCTCCCTGCGAGGTTTCCAAGAACCTGACAGACCTTGTGCCTTTAGTATTGGGCATGGAGTTATTCAACCTTTACAATTTATCATCTGGCTTTGGAAATTCCATGTCGATTATTATAGAAATAGTACACTCATCTAGTGGATGAAAAAGTACTCTAAAAGATTGCAATAGCTTTACGCTGTTCCTGAGATTTATCTTTTTAATCAGCTCTAGCAGATTGTTTGTGCCCTATAGCTGTAGCTATGACTATTTCATCAAAAATAAACTTTAAAGTTTCAACCTTTGCATTTTTACCATCATAAAACTTGGCAAAGACTTCTTCTATTTCACTCCTAGAAGCTACAACCCTTAGCCCCTTGGGCCTCTATCATTAATATTACAGAAGTGCTATCTTAAATAGCAAAATGTCACCAACATATTTTCCCTATCTATTAGGAAATAAAAATTAAAAATAATGCAAAAAATATGAGACAACTAAAATATTTCGAGCCCTCTGTCTCCATCAAATATTTCATTTACAACTAACTTCATTTCCTCCTGAAATTGTCGAGTCTTCTACTTGAAAATGTCTTCCTGAAAATCTGGAATATCTCATGATATCTCCAATCTAATAGCAGGTGTCTTTAAAGGCTGGAAATTGACTATTTCTATTGATGCTCTGCCACCTGTCTTCTTATCTTCAACTATCTTCAATCATTTTAATTACCACTAATTATGTGCCTAAAAATATGGGATATACACTCCATTATTTTCTAGATCTTATACCTGGAAAACTGGAATCAATCTTTAATTAACTACAATAAATTTGGAATTGTCGGAAGACTCTGCCACATGTCTGCTTGAAAATATGGAACAAATATCTTCTGGCTTTTATCAAAACTAATTTTTCATCCAAATGTATGATCGATTGATCTTCTTTCCAATGTTTGCACCGTGATCTTTGTTTTTCATTAATGCCATACAAATTTGCCAATGGTTCTTTAGCTCTGTTTTGTATTTCAACATTAGCCCTTGTACCTCGGTGTACACATCATTTAGGTGCCTCCAATAGATTGGTATTTTCTACCCCAAACCAAGATCATTCTAGATTTTGATGAAAGTTGTGTAAGTTTTAAGTGTTAACCTCTTAGTGCCATCTCAAAACCCTGCACCATGTATTTCCTCACTGGCACTTTGCTTAGTCAAAAATATAGAGAATAGAAATGCAATTACACCTCTTTGACAACCACGAACCTCAAAACTTCCTCCAGTACTGTGAGGTAATGTGCCACTTGAAACAACAAAACGTTCTCTGTTTCCAGTATCTTTCTCCACTAGGTTAACGAGCATTCCCAATATGACAAAAAACGAATCCAAATATTGGTCACTCAACGCTTCATCCCGATCCTTTTTGGAATGAGGTAGCACGATCCACATATTTATGCATGTTTTCTTCAGTAACACGGACATTTCTTCCACCAGGAATAACTTATAGTCGTTGCTTTCACAAGTTTTCCCATGTTCTGCATAAATGCGTTGAATACCATTTGACTTGCGAGCCCTCCTTCATATGACTTTCAATTTCATCTTGTGACTTGAGCTCATGCCTGAGAATCGATCCACATTATACAGATGAGAATTCCTGTATCCTACCCACCATCATGATGAAAGCATCTACTTCAATATCTAGAACCCACGACATTGGAAAAACATGGGTTTTTGTTGTTGTCAATTGCTTGTGCACTGGCATCATAGGAAGACCTCCAAAATTTGCATTCCCAAAGGAAAACGTGTTAAGAATCATTTCTGGCAATTATATTCTTGATGAGTTACTTGACATTTGTGAACTTGTAGCATCAATTTTGGGCATCCGTGGAAAAATATGGATAAAACACCTCATCAATTTTATATGTACTAACACTTCCATACTTGATCGACATGATGAACGATGTCGTGCATAACCTTGTGCTCTCCTTTCATGAGATTTTTGTAATATAACTTGGTATGTGTTGTCCCATGGCTTGAACTTTGAACATTTGGATCCATATGAACATTATCTCTTCATGGATTAGTCTAGACACTTGTCACTAATTATAATATCTCTTTAAATGCATACCACGACCTCCTCTGACGCCATGTGGCTATTTGATTTCATAGCAATCTCTGTTGCTTGTCAAATTTATTTTTTTTAATCTCTTTCGAATACCTTGCTAATTTTTTGACCTCATAAATGCAGTTCTTCATTAATAGGCCTCTAAAATCAATGCCTTTTAGAAATTTTTTAATAAACACATATGTGTGCCAACATAAGCTCCTTCTGGGGATGGCACACTCACTGTGAGCTACCAAGAACAAGTAGACATGTACCTTAACCTGAAAAAACCCTGTAACCTTCTCTGCAAACATTCACAGTCTTCCAATGTCTAGTCCATGGGGCTATGGAGTCTCAAATGATGTCACCAGACCTCTGCAATCTTTATTCAAACCCGGAACATACATTACTGAAAACAAATATTTGCTGCAAGCTGACAAACTGAAAAGAATCTTCAACCATGCTTGATGACGAAATCATTCTCAATCTACTCATACTTCTAACCATTTACAGCTGGATCATTATGTGACATCATGCTTCCAATGAATCCATGCTAACATCGAACTAATTACAAAATCTCTTTCAATGCATACCAAAATCAAAAGGGAATTCATAACTTGCAGCAAAATTTGAATTTGCAGCATATACTCACAATCATCATCTACTTTAATTCTGAAAATGGAAAGACTCAAATCTTCTGAGAAATATGATTCCATATAAATGGACATTGGATCATAAAAAGAAGAAATAGTTTGACAACCAAACATAGTTACCTCTTCTTTTTGTTCAAGAATTTCTTCAATTTCTAATATATGTATCTGCTTATAAACAGGTTTCTGCAATTCCGGAAACAACAAAGGGATGATTTCACTGCTAACCCTTTCTTGATTGATATATTCTTCGTGAAAGATTTCAATATTTTGTTTATGAGGTGTTGCAAACCGACAAGAGGACCTGAAATTTGCAGCTAGGTTAAATCCATCATGTTCAATGTATTCTACAAACATGGAATGGTTGATTTGAACATGACGTTGTTTCTTGATGAGAAAAGAAAGAGGCTCTTCAACATAGCTTTCATATATGGGTTGAATGCTCAGATCAACATCAGTTGATATAGATATATTCTCTACTCCATCTTCATACTCATCAAAAACTGGTGAACAAAAAACCCATGTATCTTGTAAAGAAAAACATGAAGTTTTTAGCTCCTTCTTTTCAATCATAGCTGGAAACATGTCATAAGAAGCATATTAAAAAATTTGAGAAAAATTATCTTCTATAACTATTCCTTCATGCAAATTAAGGGAAACAGATGCATCAGAAACAAGGTTTGATGCATCTACAGTTATGCAATCTTCACAATTAATTGTATCAGGAAGTTCTTCCTCAAAAACATAATCTTCATCTGGACAAACAGAAGAAGAAACTACGTCCCGCTGAACATGTTTTTCAAATTCATCACAACAATATTCAAGAAGAATTTCCTGAGCAAAATACCTTTTACATCGATGATGGAATACTCTATGAAACTCTTTTAAAGAAGATATGCTAGAAGGAGGTAAAGATCGATACCATTCACGAGCATCTCCTTCTAATGAGAAGACAAACATCTTCATGAGCACATCCTCATGATATATATCCAGCTGAACCATGCATTGATGAAATCTGATGAGATGATCTAAAGGATTATCTTCTTTCTTTTCTGCAAATATTGGAAGGTCATCTCCCCAAAAATCTATAGAAGGAACTGGATGTGGGAAACTAGGAACTGTTGAGAAGTCAAGAGGTGCAAACCTCCAAGCCAAAAGGGTTGCAAATGTATTTGACATTTGATTATTGTGGAGTCTCCATTGAATCTATCCTTCATGGAGTCGCCGGATAGATGATTACAACTGAAAGATGTCCAAGCTTTATCTATCATCAAAACTGGATCTTGTCGTATCCCAAGGAAGTTGAGCTTCGATCTCCTATCCTTGGTAACGGCGCCAATTTGTTATCACGCCAAGAAAATCCTTAGGGTTGTAGGCTAAGGATGCTTGGTAACTTAAGAAATTTGATAATCAAAGTGTTTGGAACAATGGGATAGCTGAGAAGGATTTACAAAAGGACAACTTATTATGCATTTAAATAAACCAGTGCTTTTAGAGACCAAATATCAATTACAGTAATGAAATAAAGTGTGAATAATATTATTCAAGATAACCATGTACACAGACATGTAGGGTCATACAAGATAGAAGAGAATCATTTAATTCACATTCATGAGCTACACAAGAAGATGACATTTCTCAATAGCTAAGATGAACTGAATCAAATTACAGAGTGGTGAACATATAAACATTACTGACATTGGTAACAAAAGAGGACTGTGATTCATATAACATAAAAGAGTCAAAGTACATAGCCAAAAAGTATTCAGGATTGAACCCTTCTTCAGACTGAATCCCCGGGCTTTATAGCCTTTACAAAGCAGTTTCAGATCCTAAAAAGATGGATCAATTATTCTAAAAATAGAAAGTAAAACAATATTTACAATAAAATAGGAAAAACCCTCAAGATGAGGTCAATCCATATCCAATGATCTCTAAGAGTAGTAGATTGTTGATTAAGTGCAGTTTAGCCTCCCAAGGTTGTTTGATTTGGTCCTCCAAAGATAAAATTTGAATTTGGTGAAGTGTGAAAAAACCCTTATTTTCTACCTTTGAAAAAGATACCAAAAATGATTGAAACACCTCTTCTTTCCCTTATCCATCAAAAATAGCCATTGAATCAGAATTGATAATTCAACGACTATCCATTTGAAGAGGTTTCAAACCATTCAAACTCAAAAAATCCTGATCTGGGCAAAAATTCGGTCATTCTGGCAGTGACATGATTTCACCGGCTTATTTACCTAAAAATCCACTCAGTAGCCAGTGAAAAGCAGAGCTTTCACCAGCTAACTAGCAAAGTTCAAGATGAGTTAGCTGGTGAAAGCGCAGATTTTTTTAAAATCAAATTTCTTAGTCGTGGAGAGTCCGTTTTACATGCTTGAATAATCGATCGACATCTAGAAATCCTAATATTTCCAATGGTGCTTTCAAATCTAAATTTTGAGCTCGGGAAGATAGTCAAAAGTTCCCTACAAGATTAGTCATCATTCTTTAAAAATTGCCAGTGTGTTTTTGATTGCTAGCAGTATGCACTGAAAATTTTCATGGATAGACTATTGGCATGCCTTAATGATATGGGAGGGTTTCTAGACTCAAATTTGAGTGACACACCCACTTTCTTCCATCATCACTTCATCATGTAAACCATAAACCCTAATTTTCTTTTAGAGTACCCAATTTGGTTGACGCAAGTTTTAGGATTTCGTCAGTCTCTATTCATTTTGCTTTCAAGTTCTACATTAATGTATATACAATGTATCTGCGTCATAGTTGTGATGAAAAATCCCTCTATTTTTTTGATTGCTTAATCAACACCATCAAGATACTAGAGGCGAGCAACAATGACATGTGAATGGGGCCAACGTCAAAATGTTTTCAAATTGTATCTGTATGTATTGAAATTTGACCTGGATAGACTATTCACATGCCTTACCGATATGGGAGGGTTTCCAGACTCAAATTTGACTACACACCCACTTTCTTCCATCATCAATGCATCATGTAAACCATAAACCCAACTATTTTTCATATGTTCTAGTAGATATGTTAATGATTCCAAGTTTCATATTTGTATTTGACTGAAGGTCCAACTAGCTTGCAAAGTATCAAATTGATATTTAAAGTTGATTATAAACCAAATATGAAATTAATCCAAGCTGCATCATTTGATATCGTCGCAAGAGAGACGAATGTAAATAATCTTGCGACGAATTTTCTATACTATCGACAACAAAAGTTCATCGATAATTTTATGCCCTTAGTATGTAATTTTGTACAAAAATAATGGATCTTGGGGACTACACCATGGTCAAGCAACGAGGAACGGGGAATGAAAATTTCACGAGGACTAGACACATCCGACAACAGGGACCTGCGAATGGGGCCAACGTTGAAATTTTTTCAAACAGTTTATGTATGCATTGGAAATTTTCATGGATAGACTATTGGCATGCCTTAACGATATGGGAGGGTTTCTGGACTCAAATTTGAGTGACACACCCACTTTCTTCCATCATCACTTCATCATGTAAACCATAAACCCTATTTTTCTTTCTGAGTACCCAATTTGGTTGACACAAGTTTTAAGCTTTCGTGGGTCTTTATTCATTTTTCTTTCAGGTTCTACATTAATGTATTTGTGTCATAGCTATGATGAAAAATCCCTCTATTTCATTGATTTCTTAATCAACACCATCAAGATACTAGAGGAGAGAAACAATGACATGTGAATGGGGCCAACGTCGAAATGATTTCAAATTGTATCTGTATGCATTGAAATTTGACTTGGATAGACTATTCACATGCCTTACCGATATGGGAGGGTTTCTGGACTGAAATTTGACTGACACACCCGGTTTCTTCCATCATCAATGCATCATGTAAACCATAAACCCTAATTTTCTTTCAGAGTACCCAATTTGGTTGACCCAAGTTTTAGGCTTTCGTCGGTCTTTTATATGTCTCATCCAACTTTAGTATTTGTCATTGGTTGGTCCGTTGTTATTCATTGAGGGGATAAGCTAAGGCATTCTTGAAATTTCCTCGACCTCTTCCAATATTTCCTTGTATTTTATTCTTGTAAATGTCGTCAACTATCTACCATAACATCTAAGAAAGGAAACGATTTTTCTAATGGAATATTCCCACCAAATTAGAATTCAACCTTTGTCCCCTCGAGGCCTTGGAATCAGCTTCCATATTTTGGTGTGGATAACTTCCCCCACTCCCCTATTGAACAACGGGTTAGCTTCCATATTTATACGACCATGCAAATAATTCTTTCTATTCTTAAATATGTTAATTTCTTGGCTAGCAATTCTATACTCCACTCAATTCCCATTATGATGTGTTGAGGTTCATTCTTCATTTCTACATTAATTTTTTGAGTGGGTATACGTTCCGTGTATTTAAGAACAACTTAGTTAGTATGGTCATGGGATACCTTCATTCAATTTTACATTTACTAGTGGTAACATTGGTCAAGCTGTGTGATGGGTAATTTTCCTTCTCATCATTCACTTGAGTGGATTCTTCCTTTTGGGTTTAGTTATTATTTTTGATTCTATATTATAGCAACAAAAAACTTATATTATCCATCTTCCAATGCTATAATGATCCACTATCAAATGATTTATTACCTCTAAGAAATCCTCTAGTTATACTACTCTTTCCCTTTTCATTCATATAGTTCATCTTGCCTGCTTCTAGAGAATTCACTAGAAATAGCCAACTCCTCATTCACTATTGCAACTTATTAAATCAATAATTATTCAATATTCTCATGTTTTTGAATGCAATTGTGTTGGATCACTAATCATCAATGACTATTTCTCCTTCTTGGTGGTCACAATTTTGGTTTATCTAATTATTTTTGTCTCCATCATGATGATTATTCTATAATCACCATTTAATATTATTAAATTGGCTAGAGTGAGATCTTCTATTTCCATATGAAATTGAAATCATTAATAGTCCAATTGATAATGTTGCAGTGATCCTTGGAATCTATTGAATGAATTCAATATGAAATGTTCATTGATCACCTTGTCGAAGCGATTGATGAATTTTATTGTCAACCAACGACTGTAGTGGCCTCAATTTTGATTTCTCTAACTTTACCCATGTATCCTTCATCATATTGTTTACTATGGAACCATCATCCAATGACATATTAGTTAGAGAACAATCTCCTATTTCCATATGTATTTTTGTGCTCCATCCTTGTCTAAGATCATAATGTTTGTAACCTATACTCCTTGTTTCATCGCATCAATAAATTTTTGGTATTGATGTCATTAATATTCTAATTGATTATCATGATAGCCCTCTGAATATGTAGAATTAATTCTTCCCAAGTTTCTCAAAGATCACCTCGTTGAAGCCCTAGTTATATCTTTTAGCATCTATCAACTCATTGTTCAATAATGTGTAGGTCAACATGAATTATAGAGTTTTCTTATTTGTATCATGCATTCCATGTTCTCTGGAAATCAACACAAATTCTCTCTCTTGTGCTAGTTTGAACATTCTTTGCATTTGGTTCCTCATTTCTCTAGTAATGATTGACCATTATTTGTATTTGTTTGAACACAAATACAATTAATTTACAATTCTCTACTAATGATTCTCCTGTTATTTTTGTGTCACTAGACACATTTTCCTTTTCACCTATGTCAATTGACAAATCCATGACCTTTGTATTCACGAGATTGTAGGGCCATGTTCTGGTAGGATTTGATGTTGTTTCAGTGCTCTTCATGTCGAAATGTTGTATTAGGGGTTATGGTAGTTAAGCTCATTAGGAGTTACAAGTCAGATAAAGGTTACATTGGTTTAGAATTATGCTTTATAGGGATTAGGGGTTAATGTTTATAGGGGTTAGGTATGGCGAGAAT
>ML783557.1:590362-608035 GCA_009831015.1 Picea engelmannii | reverse complement strand
GCATAGAGGGTTTGGCATATGGAAAGAGATTGTTGGATGATCCTTTTAGGCTCCAAGTTGTGACCCTTTTGAGCTTCAAAATATTCTTGTTGGTTTGTCTAGACAACAAGTCAATAAGAAACTCATAGGATCCATGGCCTGAATTAATGATAGATATGTTCTAAATAACACAATAATGCATAAGCACACCATAATCATGATAAAGGAAATGGAAGAGATACGAGCTAAGGGATTTTACTTTGGGTGTAATAAAAAATGGTATTGGTGGAAAAAAGGTTCCAAAAAAAATACTATTCACCTCAAGAATAATGACAAGGATGAAGAGGAACCTCAATAGGATTTGTGAGAATAGTTTGAGTGCTCATTAAATAACGAACCAAATTTTTTTATAGTTGTATTGGTCAATGTAAGAATACAAAAAAATGGTTTGTCCCACAGTCTATGATTCATAGTTTGTTAAAAAAATTGATGCTTTTCTACCAAAAATGCAATTCTATCCTTTGTAGAGGATTGTGAACTTTTATTAGTACAAAGCCTATAGATGACACTTAATACTAGATAGAATTTGTAGTACACGAAGACCTGAAATTAATGAAAAAAATGCATATTGCGAGCTTCCTCTTTCTCCATTGGATAGGGATAAGAGTCTCGGGCCTCCCCAACCATGTCCAAATCTAGAGGAATTTGATGAACATATTTTTTTTCTTTGTTTTCCATAGGCATTTAACCGACATACATCTTGGCATTGAAAGCAACATATTGAAATCTCTTTGACAAATTTTATATTTTCTAGTGCAACATATGCACTCTTCCTTTAAAGCATTTATTTTCCTCTTATGTTGTAATAGAGACTCCATGATAAAAACAGACCCTGCATTATGATTATCTTCCTGAACATGGATTCTGCTAATATATGAGAATATAGAGGCCTAGTTCTTAGCAATTAGGTCCTCTTGTTTACGAAGAAATTGATAGATTTATATTATTTTACAATAGGGGTAGTGTCTAGGTTGGCTATGTCTCTCCATGCTACCTATAAACTAGATATATTACAACCAATTTGGGTGAATAAAAGCAAATTCTCCTTCAATAGACCCCCCTACGTGGGACTTTAAGCTTATGTTTTTTGTATTCCTAAAGGCAAGTGTCATCGAAGCATATCTTGGCTGGTTGTCTGGGCATTATATCCTATCAATGTCTCCCATCTGGCTTCTCTTATGAACCATAATCCAGCCAAGTAAGTTGTGTCCCATCCCATCCATAATTGCCCGCCAGTTATTCTTAAGGGAGAGGAAAGAGAGAAAGATGTGAAGAGAAATATAGGTATTCGGGGGGATGAAAAGCATCTATGAGTTCAACCATTTCTGATTGGGGCCAAATGGAGTGATTGAACCATAGACGTATATGATGGGTCAGCCATATTTCCCCGACTCGATCATTTCTTGTTTTATCAAGATTGTTCATTCGTTGCGTTCGAGTCCTTCGCTGCTGGTTGATTGAATCCATCATGTCCTTGCTGGAGAAAAGTTAATTGTGATTATATCTGATGCGATATCGAGATGATTTGATGTTCACATCTTGATTATTTGACGTGATGAATCCAAGTAGTTCTCGCTGGAGAATTTTGAATTAATCTTACTAAACGATGCAGACTTGTCTCAATGACGTATGCTTTCTCTTTGTTGGTCCAATTAGTCCCTATATGGAACTTTTATCTTGTGTGTTATGAAATTTCTATTTATTGGTCCAATTAGTCACTACATGGGATTTTTATCTCCATGTACACTTTCTCTCTATTGGTTCAATCGTACATCTACAAAATAGAAAAATATTTCTTAAGTTTACCTAGGACATTTGAAAATTCCATATTAATCTAGCTTTTGAGAATATTTAATATGTCCCATGTTCAACCTTAGGTTTCTTTGATTCCTACAAAACTATTATTGTTTCCCTATAGTATTTGGGTTTAGGATGGCCTTGTGGGAGTTGACAATGCAACACATGGGGGTTTGCAAAAATTAGAGGCGTTTTGTGTTGTGTGGTTCCTCTTCCTTGAGTAGAGGATGCCTAGTTGGGTTATCCTAGTCTAGTATTTATATTTTTCTATACCATTTCTAGAAGTTATGGCATTTCTCAAGTTCAAGTGAGAATTTTTTGTTTAGGTTCATTTTTCACAAATCCAACAAACAACAACCTCAATACTATTTTTTTCTTAGATCCATATGATAAATTTATCATGTCCTTAGTGTTTTCACATTTTTAATATGTCCTTAATATGTCCAAAATCAAGAGGGATATCACATTAAATTAGGTGGTTGACCACTAATATTGGTAATTGCACCCTAGTCTAATTGTGCATCCAAAACTAAAGATATAAAATTTTTATTTAGAACTATGAATATGATGATGGACTACTAACTAACAACACATGCACATGCAACTGAAAGTACAACCAAACAGGTACCTGTCATATATTTCTTCGTCGAGCGAGGAAATCTTAGGACAAATAGAGGCCGAAAATGCGATTGCATCTAGTAGATATGATAAGCAAATAAGGACCAGAGGTGAAAAATTCAAAATAAAATTTTGTAGATGCATGACATTTTTTCTTGCCGAAGAAGGATCATGCTCTTATGATGATGAGAGGATAGGAGACATAGATGTTCCACTCAGGTATAAATATCTGGTGAAGCAATGGGTACCTAAGGAACTACCTACTATAGATGTTGACTTCATTGTCAACAATAGGACATATCGCATTGCACCATCCTCCCTGCATGGCTTGGGGATATTTTCTATGGATGGAATAATTGTAAAATACAATACAGTAACTGAATTGATCAACTATGTTGGACCGTGTTAAAATTATAACGATTGGATGTGGTTGGTCCGATACATACGAAGTATGTGGAGATATGCACTCACCGCAAATTATATACAACTAATAAACATGGATAAAAATAAGGGAGAGACTATCTATATTGATGGAAGGCCTAAAGCTTCTGACAATATCGCAGGGTTTATAAACAACACATGACCCGGGACAACAAACAAACAACCAAATTGCATATTTGAGGGACATGAAGAGAATCGGGTAGTCCTGTGTGCAATAAAAAAAATAGCTCCCGGGGAAGAGTTATTAGTGGATTACCATTTGAATTGAATAGAAACATTGACTAATAGTGTGCAGGTTCTTATGCAACACCTTTTTAAGAAACCTCTACTTATTACATTATATTTTTTTATTATCTTTAACATTTTTTTTTGTTATCATTAACAATTTTTTAAATATTTGGGGGTTCTAATTATATTTTAATGTGGCAGGATGATCGTGGAAATGGGCCAGCCGCAGAACATGTAAATGATTATCAATTTCCACTTTCATTTTACGTTGTTTTTATTATTTGCTTATATAATTTTATTGAAGTAACATTGTTTTTGCTAAAATTATATGTAGTCAGCAGGCCATGTGGATCATGATTCTGCCGATGAGGAGGGGTTTTATTCTTGCGTTGATCTGATGCTCTTATTAAAAAAAAAAGATCATTAAAGCTAACAAGGAACTTGTTAACTTGTTAGATCGTCCAGAACAAACCCCAGACATCAAAGAAAGGATCAAGCTCCTTCTGTCACAACTTAACACATATAAGGTAATAACCATAATATATATATTTTTTTAATGCAATCATATGTTCAATTATGATACTTTGTTCTTTAAATTTTACATTATCTCACGAAAAAACATTTTATTTTTTATAAAGGAATATTTGGAGCCTGTTCAGCCCGGGGTTGGTAGTAGTGGCGCTATAGAGACGCTACAGAGTCCTGATGCGGGCGGTCATACAGCTGCTAGAGCACTATTTACTTCTCCATCTTCCACACCTCATTTAGATAGGAGCCATGACACGCACTGACAGACATCCACACCTCGATCAGAGTCTATAGATTGTGGCAGAGATGAGGATCATAGTGATGTGGTTGAGATGGTTGCATGGTCGACGATAATGGACTTACATTAAAACAATCAAGACTCCCAAGTAGTTATAATTCATATTTTAATCATTTAATGTTGTCCTCATACATAAATCATCTAGATTATTAATTTTAAATTAATGATCATATTTTTTTGTGTGTAGGAAACAACCTTTTTTATAGGCACGTAGAGAGCAAGGCCTTGTCTATTTTTGGGGCAACCTTACACGTGAGGTGGAATTTCCAGAATTCCAACCTCAAAAATGAACTTATGGATTATCTTGAAGGCCTCTTTGGTGTAGACACGTTCAATACAAAAGAGGTCACATATGTAGCGAGTGAATATTTAAAATATACCCGGGATGTTTATAAACGAAGCTTGGCAATAAATCCTAGGTATGAGTGTCCTCCTTCAATTCCAGAGAGGGAGTGGAAGGCGATCATTGATGATGAAAAAGAGAAGATTTTGAAAAAATCAGGAGAACAAATAACTTGTACACCAAGGTAAATTACAATTTTTTGAATTCAATACTAGCTTTATTTTTCTTTAGATCTAAATAAAAGTGTGGTTATATATAACATACTTGAATATTTTGATGATAGGTTGCTTGACACTTTGAAGGCAACCAAAGCAAAGATTTCCAAACATGGCCAACACAAGCTAGGCCAGGGCGGCTACTAGAGGTTACAGTCACGAATCGTAAGTACTCGAACATCTTAGAATATTATTTGTATCACCTTACAAATTTAAGGTAATTGCAGCGAAAAACATTAAAAAACCATACCCTTATGCAATGTAGGGTGATGACTTCGGAACAGAAACCATGGAGGAAGACCTCCAACTTGGTTACAAGTACAGTTATAAATATGTGGTTGATCGTAGGAAAAGCATGAGGTAGACCCCAAGATCAAATTTGCGGGATAAGGTAAATAAAAATCAGTCCACTTTAAACTTTCGTTACTTATAAAATATGTAAATGTTTGATATCCTCCATAATTCAATGTCTTACTTTGTTTTAATCAGGGGAGCAACATTGTCAATGAAACCATTAGTATTGAACAACATAGCATTGATAGTGAAATGACACCAGAAGATCATGGTGCTCCCCAGTAACCCCATCCCAGTGAGTTGCAACCCCAAGATGTTCATGTGACTGAGGCCCACAACGGTAAAATGTCTATATATTAATCATATAATTAATAATTTTGTACTTATAAATTTTGATGTTTCAATGGAATAGAATGTCATGGATGATCATCCTCGACCTGAAGATCAGGTGAACAGGCTGGAAGCCATTCCAACAGTGCTAACTAGAGGACCAGGTAAATAATTACGTTGCAGAGTTCTTTTTTTAATATTAATGAACTACTTCAATGATATTTAAAAATTGGCCATATAAATTTAGTATTTTTATTTTTTAGGTGATGGCCCCTCACAACAACATCCACGCCATGGGTACAAGACCATACGTACTTGGCGTGAAAGGACTGAAACAACATCATCTACTGATGAGCACCCAGTAAACGAAGACATGGACATGGATGATTTGCTTAAGAATTGGAAAGCAAAAAAGAATACTAAAAGAAATTCATGATGTCATGTAATAATTTTATAAGACAGTTAGATGTACATTATATAGTTGATAATATACACAAGGATATTTCTATGGCTTGTATATATCTGTGAATGTAATTTTGTTATACACTTAATGACAAAGAGTATTACAATTCTTTTCATTGTGTCATGGACATGGTGTTGCTACTCAAAATTGCCTCAAAGCCTACTTATTCATTCCTCTATGATATGTACAATGATGTTGAACCTTCCACAAATCATTGCGAGTGGAAAAATAAGCCAAGGATAGGAACCCAGGGATTTCAATGTTAAGGTCTTGTGATTCCACAAGGTGGGATACAAAGAGGAATTGTTTCCATGCATAAACATGCTAAATACCTTCATTGAGAATGTGGATGTAACAAGTTGAACATTGAAATCATAGAGCAATGACATAATCGAGCAATATGGGTAGTCATATATGTTTATCTATTATTCAATCATTTAATCTTTTAATGTCTTTGAAAAATGCACGTTTGAAGGGTGGTCACCTCCACGACAAAGTTAATTTCTAAAAGTTTTTTTTTAGTTGTTTGAAGAATATCCCATGTCCCATAAGACTATTTACACTCATTTATGGATTAAGGACCTTATTTTCATCCCCTAATCATGGTCAGGGCCCGAAGACCCATCCCGTCTACACAAAAAATCCTAATGGAAACCCTTTCTCATTCATATGAAAAATACCCCCTTTAAAGGGATGATATTGTAATTAAAGGCCTTCATCATACTTTATGGATTAAGGACCCTATTTTCATCACCTAATCATGGTAAAGGCCCCAACATAAATCCCTACTACACAAAAAATCCTAATGGAAACTTCATCCAACCCGTATGCAAAAGATCCCCTTTAAATGTCTCATGTTGTAGTTCATGGCTTTAAACATGGCCTATTAACCCAATAATATTTTTTCAAGGCATAATTCCTTGGATTTATCCCCCAACCATGGTTAAATCCTTCATAGCCATCTTTTATACACAAAATATTATAACAATACCCATATCTCACTCAAAGGTTCATGATTGCCTATAGACAACATGTTACGTGGTTTAGGGCATTGATTATGTCCCTTAATCCCTAAAGGATTCATAAATGACCCAAGGGACTTATTTTCCTCGCTTGACCATGGCTAATTACTTAATGCACATGTCCCTAGTGCAAAATATTTCATAATGGTACACATATTCAACTTGGAGACCAAATATTTTCTCCAAAGGGATTATGTTGAAGGTGATGTTCATGGATATTGAGCCTTACAACTCCATTTATGGAATAAGGCCCTTATTGTCCTCCCTTTTTTATGGTAAAGTCCTTGAGACCCATTCCTGCTATGAAAAAACTCATTATTATACCCATATCCTACTTATGTAACAAAGATTCACTTTAAAGGAACTATGTTGTAGTTTGAGGCCTTGATCATGGCCTATTAGATCAAGAATATTAACTTAGGTCCTAATTCCCTCGACTCGTGACCCAACCATGGTCAAGGCTCTAGTACCCATCCCTAATGCATAAAACCTTCTAATGGAACCCACATACCACTCTAATGATAATGATATCTTATTAGGGCATGTTTTATATAAAATAATAAAAAATTCCATCCTTGGTCAAAAATTTCTCCTAATTGCATATGTATCCCAATTGGTGGATAAATATCCCCTTTGAAGGATGAATGTAATGGTTTAATACCCCATTTTATCCCATGAGCCCTCAAATATTCATTTAGTTGATATGTCTCTTCTTTTCACTACTTTACCATGGTCAAGACACCAAGATCAATCCTTGGTATGAAGAAACTACTATAGGCACCCATATCCCATTTTGAGATCAAATATCCTTTTTAGAGGTCCTATGTGGTGATTTGAGTCCATGTTCATGGACAATATCCTTCAAATATTTATATATGACTTGAGTCCCTTTATTTATATATGACTTGAGTCCCTTTATTTATATATGACTTGAGTCCACGACCTTTAGTCTCGCCTACGTTACTGAAAAATCTGCCCCTCATGAGATTTGTTCACTTTGAAACCTAAAAGGGTTTCTCGACCTCTGCACTCCTTGCAGGGTCCCTACACACAAATATTCTATCTGTCCTAAGATTTTCCATCTCGAACCTCTAAGGGATTCGACCCTTTCCTTCTCCTTCAAATGGAGATTTGTGCCCTCTTGGAAGCCTCCTGTTCAATCATTCTTTACTGAACCTACAGGGTGTTCAGTAACCCTGTGAGTATCTTCCCTGTGACACTTCCCTTATCTCAGAACTCGAAAAAGAGTTCTTCTCGGTGCACTCCTTGCACTCGCTCGATGCCATCCTAGCACAGCTTCTACAAAATCTTTAGTGACTCTGTCTTCTCACTGAACTCGAAATAGAGTTCCTTTTGTGCACCCTGTGAATCCACTCAATGACCTCTAGGAAAAGTCTCACGGAATTCTCAGAAATTTTGTCTTCTCTATGCCCTCCTCTGCATAGTTCTTCCTTCAACGTGTTCAGCAACCTTGAGGCCTCCTCCTTGAGTCAATGAATTCCTCTGGTGCACCCTCCTGGCACGTCTTTGTCTAAATTTCACAGAATTCAGAAGTGCACTCTATGCACTAGCTTACAGAACCCACAATGTTTTGTCATGCAACCTCTTGCATGAAGCCACAAAGAACCAAATGTAAAATCAGTAAACCCACAGATAGAAAAATCTATCTATCCCTGCAAATGCACATATAACATACATCTACAACATATCATAACTGCATAAAGACATTCATCAACATACACAGAATAACATGCAGGAAAAACTGCTATGATTGTATTAATATGAAATGCCTCTTTACAATGTGAGCTCAGACTGTAACAAAGTCATGGCTTCCCCTCCTCTCTAACCTATTCTCTCTATTCTTCTCTACAGAATAATTGCCTACATATACAAAGGATCTTTTTACAAAAGGGGGCTCCTCAAGCGCTTCCCTCCATCTCACCAACTCTCATTAATTTACATTCAATTACAATAAATAGTTGTCTAGTTCGAATCAGATCTAGATCTCAGCCTTACAACCATTTAAGGAAACCTTTATCTAAAGCCTGTGCACATGCATGGATTTTGTCTCTACCATCCTTACAAACATTTAATACAATTTGAAAATTTTGAAAAAAATGAGAGGGTTGTGCCTCTCTCCTTCCATTGAATGCGCGCTTGATGTGTTGGCTAGCTGGTGCTTGATGACGTGGAGTGATGCTCCTGCATCATACTCCTCAGCTGAAAAAATCATGAGCTCCTACTCATGAGCTTCCCAACACCGTTATTGAAACCCACCTAGATCCCAAACAGTTCTCTGAAGCTGTCCATCTGCTCCACTGCTTCGTTGTTGTTGTTGCATCTGTTGCCCTGCTGCTATGGAAGGTTCTCCTTTGCACAGTTCCTCCTCACTGGCATTTTTCATTGCTGACCTCAACATCAGCCTTCTAATTCCCTCAATTACCTCGTCCAGTTGATCTAGTGGCTGGCTCTCTTTATGCAGTCTCCTCAGCTACATTTATCTGTCCTTATCAGTGGGTAGATCAACTAGATCCCCCATGCTATTTTCTTTCTCTGTGGCCTCAGCTTGCCACTTTGCTGCAAAATTCAGTTCTGCAGTCTTATCACTGAGTCTCTTCTCAGCTTCCTCTTCTGACAGCTTGACTTTTATCTCTCCTGCTAGCACATCTCCAGCTTCCTCTAGCTGCTCCTCAGAATAGAATTCCAATTCACCTTCTGTTGTAGACCTTAACGTTGCAGTCATCATCTCTTCAGCTCCCTGGCTGAAATTTTTGAGCAATTTCTTCGAATGCTCTTTTTCCAAAATCTTCATGATTATCTGCTCATGGTAGTCATCTACTAGTTATGGATGGTTCAAACAATCCTCCATCATTTCTAACTCCAACTCCCATGGAGTGAACATCTTATTTGCATGCTCTTCTTTTGCTGGGGCAGATTTTGACGTCTTCTCCATTTCTTCTTTCTCTTTGACAGTGTTTGTTGGTTGTCCTTCTATTATTGTACCTGCAACATATTCCCTGGCCTCGTCTTGGCTACTTGGTAGGAATATCCGAATTTCTCCAATGATCAGGAGATTCCTCTGATCCTTCTCTATCATCTCCTCTCGCTGATCCAAACTCACCTCTGAGTTCATGACACTGTTAAGCAGTTCCCTCTTCTCTCCCTTGCCCACCTGACAATATGGGATTTCTTCTCTGCCCTCCTGACAATCTATGAGATCCCCTAGTGATCCCATCTCATTTCTCACCTGGCAACTTGAAAGTTCCTCGTTGCTCACCTGGCAGTCTCTGAGATCGTCCAACGATCCCATCTCATTACCCATCTGGAAATATGAAATTTCTTCACTGCCTTCCTGGCAGTTCACGAGATATTCTAGTGATCTCTTCTCCTCATCATCACTGAGATTTCTCCCAGCCTCTGGTTCACACACATGAACCATCTCCTCTTCATCTCTGAGGCTTTCCACATACCTCAACCATTCCTTCAATAGCCTTCGTTGTCATTTGGCCAACAACTCCTTGACTGGCCACTTTACTTTCATTTTCATGGGCCATTCATATACCCATCGCGATTTTGCATCCTGCTACATCCGCAATGCAATCTCTTCCATTCTCACCCTTATCTCAGCGAGCTCTTCATCCTTCTCATATTTTCTCTATTGCTGGTGGTTCTTCTTTCCACCGCGTCCATGGCCTTCAGTAGCCATATTCCTGTTCCTATCTGCCCTCCTGGCAATATTTTTTTTGTCACTCTACAACCGTGATTGCTTCCAACCTTTCCTTTAGTCATCCTGACTGTCTATTGACTGTTGCACACCTTGCAACAATCATCATAGAGCTTCAACACTCTATATTCCTTTTCCCTCTGGCTCCCTCTGCCTGCAATATACAGACAGAAACAAGCTATGATACCACTTTATGGTATCAGACTGCATCCCTTCACAATCCTCCTCTTGTCTGTGATATGCAAAAAAAAAATCTATTGTCTCTGATACCACTTTGACGCATACCCCCGACCCTCTGGCCGAGATCCGCTTAGGATTGTTCTAAATTCTCCTCGAGCGAAAGCAACTCCTTTGGTTCCCTGTTGTAACCTTCAACGAATCCACGGGTCCTTTGTGAAAACCCACCCTGTGCAACTTAACACCAGGCACGAGTCTTACATCTCCATGTGACCACAACCTGGCCTTAGTGCAAGTGCCTTTCGCAACGCGCGAGTTCATGAGTCGAAGACCCTCCACTCCTCTTTCTCCAAACATTGATACCCGAGATACGATATGGGTATGGCTCCTCCTTGTTAGCACCTTCCACACATAACCACCATCTAGGGCTAAGTGCTAGCACTACTTGCATCTTGCGACTTCACGAGTTGGAGTGTTGAACCCTCGTGCTCCTCCTTTTGGAAACCCAGAAGCAAGATAAGTCAGTGATGGGTTGAATCCTTCCTAGGCGACGTGTGTCCACCACCTGTCACCCACTTCCACCTTGCTCTGGGAACTTGTTGCTATGCCACCTGTCAACCATGCGGCCCCCACCTAACGGATGTGCTACGTGTTCGCACGAGCCCTCGGCGCTCGGCACTTCGTAACTTTAGCGATCAAGGTGAAACTCCTTCACCCTCCAAAACCCCGATACATGATGTAGTGAGGCACCAAATATCATAGCTCTCCTTCCTCCTTGATCGACGGTTCAGGTTGAATCATGATCTCCCGACTCAGGGTTTTGTAGCACAAAGAACTCTGCCTCCCATCTCGTGATACCCAAATTTGCGAAATGGACCGATGGTCCAGATCCATCCGATATCGATGGTCAATCCTATGGTCCTCGTGATTTTGCGAGTTCTCCACAGAGAATTCTGACCGTCCATTCTACTCTTATGTGCAGCTTCGCAGGGATTAAACCTTGTGCACGTGTCCCTGATCCAACGGTTGTCGGGTATTTGCGCTAGATCTGACGGTTCATATCTATCCTCCTTGTGCGCTCTCCTTCTGTTTCCTGGACATAGATTCAACAATCCATATCTTCTCCTCTCAGTACTGATCCAATGGCTATTGTTGCTCCTTCCTGAGCACGTGCTCTCTTCGAGCCTTGGAAGATTTTGAATGCTTCAAAGGATGAAATCTTTGTTCTTTATCCCACGATTCCACGACCTTTAGTATCGCCTGCATTACTGAAAACTCTTCCCCTCTTGAGATTTGTTCACTTTGAAACCTAAAAGGGTTTCTCGACCTCTGCACTCCTTGCAGGGTCCGTGCACACAACTGTGCTATCCAACTTGAGCTTTTCCTGCTCGAACCTCTAAGGGATTAGACCCTTGTCTTCTCCTTCAAATGGATATTTGTGCCCTCTTGGAAGCCTCCTATTCAGGCATTCCTTACTGAGCCTACAGGGTTTTCAGTAACCCTATGAGTGTCTTCCCTATGACACTTCCCTTATCTCAGAACTTGAAAAAGAGTTCTTCTTGGTGAACTCCTTCCACTCGCTCGATGCCCTCCTAGCACATCTTCTACAGAATCTTCATTGACTCTGTCTTCTCACTGAACTCGAAATGGAGTTCCTTTTGTGCACCCTGTGCATCCACTCAATGCCCTCTTGGCAGAGTCTCATGGAATTCTCAGAAATTTTTTCTTCCTTGTGCCCTCCTCTGCACAGTTCTTCGTTCAAGGTGTTCAGCAACCTTGAGGCCTCCTCCTTAAGTCAATGAATTCTTCTGGTGTGCCCTCCTGGCATGTCTTTGTCTAAATTCTGCATAATTCAGAAGTGCACTCTATGCACTGGCTTACAGAACCTGCAATGTTCTGTCATGCAACCTCTTTCATGAATCCACAAAGAACCAAACGTAAAATCAGTAAACCCACAGATAGAAAAATCTATCTATCCCTGCAAATGCACATCTAACATACATCTACAACATATCATAACCACATAAAGACATTCATCAACATACACAGAATAACATGCAGGAAAAACTGCTCTGATTGTATTAATATGAAATGCCTCTTTACAATGTGAGCTTAGACTGTAACAAAGTCATGGCTTCCTCTCCTCTCTAACCTATTCTCTCTATTCTTCTCTACAGACTAATTGCCTACAGATACAAAGGATCTTTTTACAAAAGAGGGCTCCTCGAGCGCTTCCCTCCATCTCACCAACTCTCATTAATTTACATTCAATTACATTGAATGGTTGTCTAGTCTGAATCAGATCTAGATCTCAACCTTACAACCATTTAAGGAAACCTTTATCTAAATCCTGCACACATGCATGGATTTTGGCTCTACCATCCTTACAAACATTTAATACAATTTGAAAAATTTGAAAAAAACGAGAGGGTTGCACCTCTCTGCTTCCATTGAATGCGCTCTTGATGTGTTGGCTAGCTGGCGCTTGATGACATGGAGTGATTCTCCTACATCATAGAGTCTGCTGCATAATGAATCCCAAAGGTGATGGTGCCCCGTACGTATTGAAGGATACGCTTTGCATCTTTCCAATGTAGCTCATGCAGCTCCTGCATGAACCTAGAAACTGCGCCAACTGCATATGAGAGGTCTGGTATGGATTGTGTGAGATACAAAAAGCTCCCCAATAGTTGTCTATACAATGTTTTATCAACCAATGGATTCTCCCCACCATCCTCAAGTTTGACTCCTGATAGGAAAGGAGTTAGAGCAGACTTGCAGTCTGTCATGTGAAATCTCTCAAGGAGATCTCGTGCATACTTGGCTTGAGACAGTTTGATGCCTGATGCATCCTGACTGATCTCAAGTCCAAGGAAGAAGTGTAGTGGACCCATGTATGCCACCAAAAACCTGTCATGAAGAATCCTCTTGACTGCAGCTATCGGTGAAGTCGAGCAACCGGTGATCAGCAAATCATCGACATATAGAACTAAAAGTAGAAGTGAATCAGTCGTCCTGAGAATGTATACATTCGAGTCTTATTTACAACGTACAAAGTTCTGTGACAACAGGTAGGAGTCTATCTTGGCATACCATGCCCTCAGAGCCTACTTGAGGCCATCAAGTGACTTCTTCATTCGAGAAACCAAAGATCAGTCCTGCATAAATCCCTAGGGATGCTCCATGTAGATCTCCTCAGAGAGATCAATATGAAGAAATGCATTCTTCATGTCCATCTGATGGACTTCCCATCCCTTGGCTGCCACAATGGCAAGTGCCAATCGTATGGAATCCATCTTCGCTACAGGAGCGAAGGTCTCATCATAGTCAATACCATGAACCTGCTGAAAGCCTTTGGAAACAAGCTTGCCTTTGTATCTACTAATCTGTCCATCCATTGTGCTCTTGGTCTTGTAGACCCATCTACATATGAAAAGTTTCCTCCTAGAAGGAAGCGGAACCAGATCCCAAGTCTGGTTCTCGAGGAGGGAGTTGTACTCCTCCTGCATGGTGGATTCCCAAAAGGGATTTCCAATAGCCTTTCCATAAGACTTTGGATCTGAAGACTAAACCAAGAAAAGATGCTTGGAAGGCAATGTTTCAGTGGCAGTGAGTGCAATAAGAGGCTCCTCGAAATCATATCGAGTCCTCCTAGTATCGGTTGGATCACCAACGAGATCCCCTGCATCCTGAAGAGTAGTCTGTGCCCACTTGGGCCTCTGCTCTAGCTTTGCAACTGCATCTGGATGCTCTGACTCTGCATCTGACTGTACTAACTCTAAATCTAAATCATCTGAGTCCTATGAATCAGAACTCTCGTCTGAAGAAGAGTCAGCATGTGCATGCTCGTCATTTCAGATAGGTGGAAGAGTGAAGGTGTCTGCATGCAACTGCTAAGGAACATGCGAGACACTTTCCTCGAATTAGACACTACGCTCAATGATGAGTCGGTCTGAGGAAAGATCAATAAGCCAATATCCCTTCACACCATCGGGGTATCCAACAAAAGTACACTTAGTGCTCTGTGGATCAAGTGCCTTCCTCTTTTCAGAGGGAATATGGGCCCATGCACGTGAACCAAAAATGTGAAAGTGGGCCACTTCCGGTTTGAGGCCGCTCCAAGCCTTGTAGGGGGTCTTATCCTTGAAAGATCTATGAGGAGATCTGTTTTGGATGTATGTTTCATAGTTAAGTGCTTCGGCCCATAGTCTCTGTGGTAGTGACTTTGCATGCAACATGCAAGATGCCATCTCCTTTAGAGATCGGTTTTTTTGCTCAGCAACTCCGTTTTGTTGCGGAGTGTAGGGAACTGTATGTTGAAATTGAATCCATGCCTCATGGGAAATATTGTGGATATCATGATTCACATACTCTCCTCCATTATCAGTTCAGAGGACTTTGATCTTCTTTCCAAACTGTGTCTCAACCAAAGCTTTGAAATCTTTGAGGTGTTGAAAGACCTCGAATTTTTGCCTGAGAAAGTAGATCCAAGTAAAACGTGAGAAATCATCAACAAAAATGAGAAAAAACATCTCTTTGTTGATGGATGGATGTGGAAAAGGACCCATAAGGTCACTGTGGATCAGATCTAAAGGTGCGAAATCTCACTGAGACTTTCCTTTGTCGAATTTCTCTTGAGGGTGTTTCCTGAGAACACATCCCTCACATACTCCCTTGGAGAAATGGATGTCTAGTACACCATAAACTAATCTGTGCTTGCTAATTTGTTTCATGTATCTGAAATTCAAATGTCCAAACCTTTCATGCCATATCCTACTACTTTCATCAGCATGAGTAAGCAGTAAAGCAGAATCAGGTTCAATGAATTCAAAAAATGTATACAATCTAGACTGATGATTTACCTTACCGGTAGCAACCCTAGAGTTGGTTTGCATGTCGTATATGTCCATGGAATTTGGTGTGAAGATGACTTTCTTTCTAGTGCCGGAATTTTTCATTTGATACACAGAGAGAAGGTTGACAGAAAGCTTGGGAACATGCAGGACGTTCTCAAAACTTCCATTGGTGAGTTCAATCCTTCCTTTGCCGATGACTTCGACAGAAGAGTTGTCCCCCATCAGAATAGGAGGACCTTTGGATGCATCCAAAGAAGAATATAATGCTTCTGAGTAAGCCATGTGATTTGATGCTCCTAAATCTACGATCCAAGCATCGGGAGAGGAGTTGATTTCAATCAAGGCATGGCTAGAATTGCCTTTCTTGGAATTTGGATCTGCTGGCTTCTCCTTCTTTGCACCCTCGGGGATGTGATCTCCAAGGTTGTTTTGCTGAAGTATCTGAGACATCAGATCTATTTTTTTTTCATGCATGCAGATTCTGAATGGAATCCTTTGTGACAGTATGTGCATTTCTCTCCTTTTCTTCCCTTTTCTCCTTTGGATCCAGAGGCATCGGTGAAGGGTTTTGTGTACCCTTCCTTCTTCGTATGTGCATGAGATTTCCACTTATCTTTATCTTTATATTTCTGATATTTTTGGCTGCCATCATGCACAGTGAGTGCATGCGCCCTTGGGCCTTTGATTGTGCCCATGTTGATGAGCTTGGTTTGCTCTTGTGTCAGGGATTCGATAAATTCCTCAAGAGAAGGCATCTTCCAGGTGGCTCCAGAGGTGAATCTGATAGTATGGAATGTGGATACGAATACAGATAATTCAGGTCCAATATTGGAGAGAATGGTGAGAACCATTTGTTTCTCCTCCACCGATTTATAAACCCCGCAAGCTTTGAGTTGCGACAGTAAATCCTTGAATTTTGTAAAGAAATATTGGATATTGTCGAAGCTTTTTGGATCCAATGTGAGAAACTCCACCTCCAACATGTGTCCCCTCATCTCATCCTATTTTCCAAAGATCCCTTCCAAGATTTTCCAAGCTTCATTGGGAGTCTTACAAGAAGATATGTGAAAAAGTAGATCGGGATAAATAAGACTGCAAATTGTTTCGAGTGCCTCATCCATGCAATTTAAGTACTTGGATTTTTCTATGGCTGATGTCAGTTTTGTATTTGTATTCATGGTTAACCTATACAACCCTCTAGATTGAATATGTATGGCTATTTTATCCTTCCATGCAAAATAGTTGTAAGGTGTAAGAATGAATTCTTTTTGGAATTCTATCTTTCCGTTGTCTTCAATCTTTTGTACCTGCAATTTTTTTTTTTGGTGTAGCTTTTGCTTAGCACTCTGTCAGCTCTGATACCATGTAAATGTGTTGAACCTGCACATAATAGATCTATCTAAAGAATGATACACACATTTTCAAAGAGAATTGGAAAAAGAAGAAGAAGGAAAGAAAGAATGGAAACAATTCTCATTAACCGTTATGAATAATGAATAATTTACACATGATATACTCTGTATAACTCAATGAGTTCGACCTGAGGTGAACCAAGTCTCCATAGTGGTGGTATAGAGTGATATGGACACACACCAATAGTTACGGGAGTGAACTGCCACCTATTCTAGTCTCTCAGGTAGTTACGGGAGTGAACTTCCACCTAGTTGAGTTAACTAGTCAACTAGTCTTCAGTTAACTGACTAAACAGAAAGTAGTGAGGAGTTAACTCAAGGAATCAAGGCTAATGCACCACTTTGGTGATGATACCAAGGCAAGGTCAAATTATCATTGTGATGATCCCAATGTTGCATGGTGATGATCCCAATGCAACATCTAAACTCAACTCAACTAGTCAAACTAAAGTGTGAACTAAAAGAGAATATTCTCCAGGTGGAATATTCTCTCCTAAAATATAGGAGACTGGATAATGACTAATTAGGACTAATAAATTTTTCAGGATAAATCCGTAAGTGCGGACACGAACTGATCTCCCTAGATCCACCTGGATCTAGAACAAAACAGGACAGAATAATACACTTTCCCTAGATCTAGCCTATTGAATGAACTAAGAGATGAGGATCTTGGACATACCTTATGAACACTTTCCTTAGATCTCTGTTGTTCCAAGCTTTTCTACAATGCTCTCGTCCCATCCAAATTACAACAGAACGAACCAATCGAAGTAATGGCAGAATAATATATTCAATAACTAGTCTATACATATGATCAAGGAATTATGTAATAAAGTGACATCATCTTTATGGGAAAGGGACATATTACTGTATTGAATTAATTGAAAG
>ML783557.1:553534-566774 GCA_009831015.1 Picea engelmannii | reverse complement strand
TAATCAGAATAAGATTTATTAAAAATGAAACCTTCTTTTAGAGAAAAATGCACAATGACTTCAAGATGACCAAATAAAGAGGATGGCAACACTTTAACAAGATAATGCTTGTCAAGAAAAATATTGTTTGAACTAACAAGAAAATTGACAATTATAGAATTGATTTCAGTTTTTGTTGATTACACCATGTAAACCAATTTCCCTTAGTATATAACCAATTTCCCTTAGTATATATCTAGAAGGAAAATCCATGGGGTAAGTAAGAGTTATTGTCCATATACTTAAAATAACACGCTCAATCAATATTCACAGTGTACGCCAAATGTGAGTGTGGAGCACAACTTCCTTATAGTTAGGAGAAAATTCCTCCAAATAACCCAAGTACATCCATATATCCAAATCATATGTTCAAATGTTTCAAATATGCATTCAACCCAATTACATATACATTCAACCCCATATATACCCCCCATTGGGTCATAACATAAGTACCCCTATTCGAAAAACTATCCTAAAAGATTTGTGGCTAAATATTTTGCATGTGATGAAACCAAGTAATCGAGTTACTTATAAATTTTATGCTCTCATACAATATGATTATTCATCCATCCATATTTAGTTCTTTCCAGTGTCATTCTTTGATAGCTTCCTTTCCTTTGATTCCTTAAATATTTGATAATATCTTGTCACATAATTGTTCCTTGATTCCCTATTCCATTAATATCCTTGACTTTACCATCTTCTTCCTTGGTAACATTGATGTGGCACCAAATCTCATGGAGTAAAAGAGTAAAATCTCTCTTTAACTCTTCTATCAAAAATAATTTTCATCTTATTTTGATATTCTTGGAATCTCTCATTCACTTGTTATTTGGTATGTTGCACCTTAATTATCTAATAAAATCTTCTAATAAGATCATTAAGCTCTTCATTTTCATCCTGTTTAAATATTAATATTAAAATGGCAATATTAAATCAAATAAATTTTTTATTTTTATTTTTTATTTTTTTTGTAAATAAATATTGTTCGTCGCACTTGCGACAACAACTAAAATAGCTACGACAGCTTTGCAATATAAACAACAAAAGTTTTCGTTGTAAGTGCGATGACAACTTAAATAGTTGCGACAATTTTGCAATATGAACAACAAAAGTTGTCGCCGCAAGTGCGGTGCCAACTTAAATAGCTGCGACAGTTTTGCTATGTAAACAATGAAAAGTTGTCGTCGCACTTGCAACGACAACTTAAATAGTTGTGACAGTTTTGCTATGTAAACAACGAAAAGTTGTCGTCGCACTTGTGACAACAACTTAAATAGTTGGGACAGTTTTTCTATGTAAACAACGAAAAGTTGTCGTCGCAATTGAGATGAAAATGTTGGTTTCACATTTTTTCCTAAATTGTCGTATTGGCGATGATATTTCTTTTTCGTCGCAATTGTGATAGGTTTCCTAGGGGCGTCGCTCTTGCAACGTTTATTCAATTTCGTCGCAATTTCCACGTGACACAAAACGACATTTCAAAGAGTCCATATTCGTCGCAAATTCCACGACATAATGTCACAAGAGCATCGAAATAGCCATCGCAAAATGACCTAAATTTGCTAGTGTATACCATGGAAAGACTTACACCATGGTTTATGTTTTCTTCCCTTTTGGAAGACTTTCCAAGTTGAATATCGAAGAGACTCTTGGTCAAAGCCTAGCAGTGGGATCTACCTGTACCAGTACTATGCATGAGCCGTAAGGTTGTGCGGTGCCTTGTACCATATTGTACAGTCCAGGTTTGTTGTTTTCAATTTTTGTATTTAGTAGCACCTCTTATTTTCCGAAGTTGTTATCTATATTGGATTTGTTAACTTCTGGATGAGTTTTATTGGCCTTATATGCAGGATCTTGGAGACATTTTTCTTGGACATTTGTTCATCATATCGATCCGTTCTGACAGGTATTAACCTTGAAACTGGCATATAGGTTAGGTTTTTCCCTACTTTCATTTTTTCATTATCCATTTCTTGGTTCTTTTGGCCTTAGGATCGACCCCACTGAATTGTGACACTAACCTTCCTTGCTGATAAGTGTGTCATAATTTATGTGGTAGAGCTTTCCTTCCATGGGACTCTTATTTAGAACCTTTTTTTTCATTTGGTTCCCATGTCGAAGTACTTTATAGGCATGGGAGTCTCATTTAGTCCTACCATGAATTGGTGTTGAAGCCTCATTCTTCTTGCTAATCATCATTCTTGGCCTTACCCATGAGACTCCCTTATGAGCACGGTTTTTTTCCTTTCAAGATCGCTTTAAATTTCGAAAGAAACATCCAACAAGATTGTATTTATTCTTTTTGATCTCGTCTGGATTACTTGAGAAAAGAAGTCCCCCCTGAAGTATTCTTTAATCCATTTTCATACTCTCTAAAATTGAAAATATTGTCGAGCGATCTTGTTTCCCGTCACACTCACCAAACTCAAATTTGAAGGCACGTCTGTCTGACAATAGTTTACCCCTTTTTCGGTCCGGATGACTAATTTTACGAATAAAGGTATGCTCTAAGAACTTTGGTTCGCTAAAAGAGTATTCTTAGGCGTAAGTTTAACCCTTTTTCGGGCTCGAGGAACTAAATTTTCGAAAAGGGAACATTCTCCTTGGTTTTGGTTTATCATTCCACATTAACCTTTCGTTACTTATAAAATACGTAAATGTTTGATATCGTCCATAATTTAATGTCTTACTTTGTTTTAATCAGGGGAGAAACACTGTCAACGAAACCATTAGTATTGAACAACATAGCATTGATAGTGAAACACCACCAGAAGATCATGGTGCTCCCCAATAGCCCCATCCCAGTGAGGTGCAGCCCCAAGATGTTCTTGTGACTGAGGCCCACGATGGTAAAATGTCTATATATTAATCATATACTTAATAATTTTGTACTTATAAATTTTGACGTTTCAATGGAAAAGAATGTCATGGATGATCATCCTCAACCTGAAGATCAAGTGAACAGGATGGAATCCATTCCAACGGTGCTGACTAGAGGACCAGGTAAATAATTGCATTGCAGAGTTTTTTTTTAATATTAATGAACTACTTCAATGATATTTAAAAATTGGCCATATAAATTTAGTATTTTTTATTTTTTTAGGTGATGGCCCCTCACAGTAGCATCCACACCGTGGGTACAGGACCAGATGTACTCGGCGTGAAAGGACTTAAATAACATCATCTGCTGATGAGCACCCAGTAAACAAAGACATGGACGTGGATGATTTGCTTAAGAACTGGAAAGCAAAAAAAAAGACTAAAATAAATTCATGATGTCATGTAATAATTTTATAAGACAGCTAGATGTACATTATATAGCTGATAATATACACAAGGCTATTTTTATGGCTTGTATATATCTGTGAATGTAATTTTGTTATACACTTAATGACAAAGAGAATTTCAATTCTTTTCATTGTGTCATGGACATGGTGTTGCTACTCAAAATTGCCTCAAAGCCTACTTATTCATTCCTCTATGATATGTACAATGATGTTGAACCTTCCACAAATCATTGCAAGCAGAAATAATCCAAGGACATGAACCCAGGGATTTCAATGTTAAGGTCTTGTGCTTCCACAAGGTGGGATACAAAGAGGAATTGTTTCCATGCATAAACATGCTAAATACCTTGATTGAGAATGCATATGTAACAAGTTGAACATTGAAATCATAGAGTGATGACATAATCGAGCAATATGGGTGGTCATAGATTTTTAGCTATTATTCAATCATTTAACCTTTTAATGTCTTTGAAAAATGCACGTTTGAAGGGTGGTCACCTCCACGACAAAGTTAATTTCTAAAAGTTTTTTTTTAGTTGTTTGAAGAATATTCCATGTCCCATTAGACTATTTACACTCATTTATGGATTAAGGACCTTATTTTCATCCCCTAATCATGGTCAAGGCCCAAAGACCCATCCCATCTACACAAAAAATCCGAATGGAAACCCTTTCTCATTCATATGAAAAATATCCCCTTTAAAGGGACGATGTTGTAGTTAAAGGCCTTGATCATACTTTATGGATTAAGGAACCTATTCTCATCACCTAATCATGGTCAAGGCCCCAACATAAATCCCTACTACACAAAAAATCCTAATGGAAACTTCATCCAACCTGTATGCAAAAGATCCCCTTTAAATGTCTCATGTTGTATTTCATGGCTTTAAACATGGCCTATTAACCCAATAATATTTTTTCAAGGCCTAATTCCTTGGATTTATCCCCTAGCCATGGTTAAATCCTTCATAGCCATATTTGATACACAAAATATTATAACAATACCCATATCTCACTCAAAGGTTCATGATTCCCTATAGAGAACATGTTACAACCCGCTTTTATCTCCAAATGTTGCAAAAAATAAAAATTTGCAAGGAATTCAGTGGAGTTTACGAGGTATCGAGGGTTTCCAAACCAATTCACCCATTGTAGCCCGTCACCAAACCGAATAACTATCCTTTTGTCATATAAAAGGAGGTCTTGGGGACCCATTCCAACATCAAGAATTAGAACATAGGAACTCTGTCAAAATCCCTTCCCCCTCTTATTCCAAATATTGCATCCCTTTCTGATATTTGGCGTCATTATTCCCTCTCTAGCCCTTTCTCCTATACAATCCATTCCCTTTCCCTAAAGTTATCAGTTGATTGTGAGAGAAGGATTTGGGATGATGCATTTGGAGCAACATTAAGAGGATCACGAACCTGGTTCACAGAGCATCAGCTGCTAAAGGTTGTAACTTTTAATCTTCATATTGAATAAACGAATCCTTTTATTGTCCCAAATATTATGTGTTTATGATTTTCATTTGATTTATGCATAATGGTTTATATCTAATCCTAATCTTGATGAGTAGAGATAGAATGTTTGTAGCATTGTTTTCCTAAGTGTTCTTGCAGGTCAACTTTGGGAGGAGATCAACAACCTGGAAAGATAAAAAGGTGGAGGAGGTCTACATCAAACGTTAGGACCAAAGATACTTCTTCTGACCTACTTTATTATCTCTTTTTGTTCATCCTTTTAGAGTGTTTTGGGTATTTTAAGAATAGGATTGTCTTTTAAGGGATATCATAGCTCTTCATGTACTTTGACCCTGGTATAGTAATAGGGGGATTTTCACCACTAGCAGTATCCCTTGAATCAAGAAACCAAACATTAGGTGAAGATGAAATATCAAGTAATGCATGACCATTACCTCTTTCTTATAATGACCTTTTCTTTGCATTATCTAGAATACAATCCTCGAGGTTTTCTAGCTCGAGTGTTTGTGCCATGAGATCTATGGTATTTTTCATGCAAGAACTCTCAGGATAGAACCCCCCATTACAATAGGAACACTTTTTATTCTCCTTATTTCCTTTTGATTCCTTGGAACTCGAACTCTCATATGTGGAATTTTGTTTACCTTCCTTCTTGTTATCTTGGTCCTTCTTACCCTTGTTCTTTTGTTTATTCTTCTTTAAAATTCCTTGAGTTGTAAGCACATGGGGTTTGGAATTCTTAAGTGCCCCTATTTAGATGATATTTGTTTTCTCATGGAACTAGTACCAAAGTATTTTGTCTACACTTATTCTTTTCATATTACCATATTAACAAAACTAGGACCAAAGTATTTTGTCTACACTTCTTCTTTTCATACTACCAAGTTAGAATTGATAAGATTAATTGTTCATCTTTCTTATCAATTCCACAAGTCTTAACAAGAGAAAGAAAATTTTAAACTTACAGAAGTAGTCATGTAGGGTCTTGAAATCTCTTGGATTCAATGCATGTGTATCATTCTCCAATTGATGACCTCTTATATTGTCTTGATTTTCGAGCAAATCCTTCAACTTTGTCCAAACATCGTTAGGAGTCTTGCAAGTATTGACATGAAAGAGGAGATATGGAGAGATGCTCAAGCACAATATCTCGTAGGATTCATCCATTCTATTGAAGTATTTTTATTTATCTATGTTTGAAGTAGTCTCGAGCTCAATCCCCATGGTGATCCTATACAAGCCCTTGCTTCGAAGTAGAAACTCTACCTTGGGCTTCTACTCAAAATAGTTGAAGGGTGTCAAGATCACTGAAGAAGTTTCTTGATGCATATTTCTCTATTGGTTTTCCAATATGATATATAAACCTGCAATAAAAGTGAATACTCCCTCACAATAATGGATATGATACCATGTAGGATTAAACCACAATCCAAGACATAATTGTGAGAAGGAAATACTACACTAGCTACTTGCAAAAGAGAGAGAGGAGAGAGAAAAATAGAATCAATATTCACACATAAGAGACTAAGAAACCAAACATAATCACAATGTATTAATCCTTTATAATTAGTACAATATATAAGACTCTTCATATGAGGATTAATGAACACTAGGTTGTGATTTCCATGTGCATGCTCAAGTAAAAAAATAAATTATCCCAATAGAAACAACTAACTAAAGTCCAAAGTTGTTAATAATAAGAAAAGGTAAAAAATATAGGTGTGAAATTAGTGAGAACTCTACATGAAGTCAACATGCATTCCATAATAGAAAATATCTCCTAGAATAAGACTAGAGTCCAAGAATGGAACTCAAGTCTTAACTGAGTGAGAATTTGTTAATTATGGAAAGTCACTAAATGAGTGAAGTGAGTTAACTCCAAGTATTAGATGGGTAATGTGCACTTCCATAGGAGGCTAATATTCTTACTAAAGTGTGTTATATAGCCATGAAATAGAAAATATCTCCTAAAATTAAGGAAATATGAATTATCTCCTAAAAAATAGGAATTTTCCTAATGGTGGCTAAAAAATAGGAATTGGTCTAATGGTAGATAAAAAATATAAATTTTCGTAATGGTGGTTTATGATCCTATGGTTTTGGAAACCCATGGTATTACATATAGGAATCCACTAGTTAAAAATAGACCTGGTATAAATAGTCATGCTATTAATAATAGTCCTCCAAAATAATAGGAAAAATGGAAAAAATGAGTATGTCACTAAGTATGTAGTTGAACATGTACCCCAACAGGATTGGCTTCGAGGATAAAAGGATTCCCAGAAACATCATTGCTTCTAGGACCAAATATTCCCCCTAAAGGATTACCTCCATGAGCATTCATGGACCTGAAATGAAAAATACTACCCTTACCATAACTAGCCCCATAAAAGTAACTTTCAGGAGTAGACGTGTGGACAAAAGGATAACCACCCCACTGGGAAAATTTTCCCCCAGGGGAAATTCCCCGGGAAACAATGGGATAACTAGAAGGCCCACTGTGAAATGTGGGAGCGTAGTGAAAATGTGTGCCTACAAATTGGTCATTACAACCTGAAATCTCATATGTTTTCTATTGACATGGGTGGTTGTGAAATTGTTCTAGGTGTTGAATGGTTATTCACACCATGGATTTCAAGGAATTAACCACGAGATTAAAATAGTATAGAAAATAGTATCATTTCTAAGGCATCACGACATGCTCCCTCGAGATCATCAGTTCACACCAAATGGAGAAACTACTCGAAAAAGGTCATTCTGGCATTAATGCACAACTCCATGTCATTCAAGAAGTTGAGAGCCCCTCACCTATTGTACATATTGACATACATTCTCTCCTCTCCAAATACCAATCTATTTTTTAAAACCACCAAGGACTCCCCCCTCCCTGTGGCTCCCACAATCATTCCATTCCCCTTGTCCCTAACAGTATTCCTCCCAATGTTCACCATTATCGTCACCCTTTTGCCCAAAAAAATGAAATTGATAAAATTGTTCAGGAATTTTTTGTGGTGGGTGTTATCTATCCTAGTACCAACCCTTATTCTTCTCTTATCATTATGGTACTCAAGAAAGAAGGAACATGGCACATGTGCCCTGATTTTGAGCCCTCAAAAAAATTACCATCAAAGATAAATTCCCCATTCCTATCATTGATGACATTTTAAATGAACTGAGTGGCCCTAAGTTATTTAACAAAATTGATCTACATTTTATCTACCACTAGATACATATGAAAGACGTCGATATTCCCAAAACTACTTTTTGAACTCATGAGGGCCATTATGAGCTCTTGATCATGCCCTTTGGTCTATGTAATGCACCTTCCACTTTTCAAAGTCTCATGAATCATGTCTTCCACCCTTTCCTCTATCATTTTATCTTTTTTTTCTTTGATGATATCATAATCTATAGTAAAACTAGGAAAGTCCATTTGGCCCATGTGGATCAAGTATTACACTTATAATCTCAACACAAAATCTTTCTAAAAAATTCTAACCGTTCTTTTGGATCTCTTGAAGTAGAGTACCTAGACCATATTGTTGGAAAGGACGATGTCTGTCTTGATCCTAAGAAAATAGAAGTTATGAAGGAATGGCCCCGTCCTAAAACTCTTAAAAGTTTGAGAGGTTTCTTGGGTTTAATGAGCTATCATCGCAAGTTTGTTATGAATTATGGAAAAATCACATCCCCCATCACTACTCTCCTTAAAAATAATGCGTTCACTTGGAATCTAGTAGCAGATCAATCCTTCAAATCCTTGAAAGAGGCTTTGTGCATGACTCTAGTTCTGTAATTTCTCGACTTCACCAAGAACTTTGTTCTAGAATTTGATGCTTCTAGGAAAGGCATAGGGTTAGTTCTCATGCAAGATAGTAGACCTTTGGCTTTCGCTAGAAAACAAATATCAGAGAGGAAATTGGGAAAATATACCTAAGAAAAGGAAATGTTGTCTATTATTGATTCAATGCATCTCTGGCATCCTTTCTTTCTTGGTCAATGATTCTGAATTAAAATGGATCAACATAACCTCAAATATTTCTTGGAACAAATAATTTCATCCCCTGAGCAACATAAGTGGTTGACCAAAATTTTTAGTTATGATTATGAGATCATTTACAATAAAGGAAAATAAAATGTGGTAATTGATGCCCTTTCATGGAAGTATGAAGGAGAAGGGTCCCTCTTCTCACTCTCCTTCATTGTATTATATTGGTTAAAGGAATTTTTCCAGGAATGGTTCCAAGATCCCAACTTGTCACTCCTAATCCAACAATTGCATAATGATCCTCATGTAACTTTGAGATAATCTAGGCACAATGAGGAGCTTCGCTATAAAGGTCACATGTATTTAAGAAAACAATCTCACCTCAAATCAATAGTTCTCTCTGAACCTCATGCTTCACCAATAACAGGGCATTCATGTTTTTACAAAACATATGAAAGGATGACATGTTCTTTTTTCTAGGAAGGCATGAAATAAGACATATTCAATTTTGTGGTTAAATGTGATACTTGTCAACGCAATAAGGGAGAAACAATAAAAATTCGAGGAACTCTCCAACCTCTCCCTATTCTACCTACTATATGAATGGATATTTCTATGGAATTCATTGTCAAATTACCCAAATCGGGAATAAATCAATAATCATGGTTGTAGTCAATCACCTTTCCAAATATGTTCATTTTTGTGCCCTCCAAAACCATTTATGATCCAAGTGGATATCGGTGGCCACCCACCTTTTCCAACTGGCTCAAAACAGTTTTCTGGCAATTTTGGCAATTTACTATTTTTAGCAGTTTTAACTTTCAGGGCCATTTTGAGGGCCTAAATGAAGGTTTTTCGGGATCGATATTCTAAATTATATTTGAAGGCATAGTTAATCTCCAAAAATTAATCTCCTTGACGATACCTTTCCAACGGTCTATCATACGCCTAAAACAGAGATCGTATGCAAAAGTTACGACCCTGGGAAGTTGATGTACTAACTTACCCAGACGGGGCTCACATGACTTTTCGCGCTTCATCTCCTAGGGTTAGGTTTTTGGATGTCTAGAATTTTTATCTTTCCTGTTTATTGTAAAAATCCCTTCAGAGCCTCATGTTAATCATCTTCTAGCGAATGAGCGCAACCATCACATTTCTTCTCAGAGATAAGCCACCACCATTCCAGCAAGCTTGTTTTCGCTGCATTTTACAGTTTCAACATATTTCCTTATTGAATAGAAAACCAGTTTTATTGTATCTCTGTTATTTTGTGTTAAGAACCTGTTAATAATCTTCATTCATTTCATTCTTATCATAAAATCTGGATCAGTGGTATCAAAGCGGTCTACTCCTTGTCGTCTTAATGCATGTCCCCAATGAGGTCGGAGTACAAAGAGTTGGGTCTCGAGCTTGTTTCTCTTGAGGACAAAATATCTCCCACACCCAAGTGACCTCTCATGGCAGGAGAAAATAAATATGAAGGTACAGAAGATCCTTTCAAACTATTGATTGAGGAAGCCCTCATGCAACAAAGGAACGAGATGATGGATAATTTCACACAAATCCTTCAGCGGCTACCAACAGGCGATGCATCTTCTTCAAGAGAAGGTGGCGCCCCCTTCAAGGTACAAATAAACTTCAATATTCCTATATTTGAAGGTCATATAGACGTAGATGTGGTAGACAAGTGGTTGAATCTACTAGAAGGGTATCTTTCTGTCCATAACTTTTTAAATAGAGAAAAGATTACTTTTGCGCTCCTCAAAGTCGTTGCCCATGTCAAAGATTGGTGGGAAAAATTCTGTGAGCAAAAGGAAACCGAGGAACCCTCATTATTTATAGTCACGGCCACCTGGGAATCCTTCAGGGATGTTATTAAGGAACAATACTACCCTGTCAAAAGTTATGACGACTTGTATACCAAATGGACCACACTGTGGCAAGAAAGAGACCAAGCAATGCCAGATTTAACAAATATCTTTCATTCCTTGCGCACAAAGTTGGGTATCAAAGATTCAGAGTGACACATGGTGCCCAAGTATCGCGATACTCTGCATAGATACATCTAGACCAAAATGGAATTTATTAACATCTCATCTGTTGGTTGTGGAGCCTGATTATGTTCCTGATTCAGAGGTCCTTGCTTTCAGCCGTGTTTATACCCCATGAAGACTTTAAACCCCAGAAGTATGTACACTCTTCCATGTGGGGGAGTGTAGAGGGGGGGTACCGTTCATTGTAAATTGTAATTTCATTGTAAATCTGGACCGTTCATTATAAGGTCGCAGATCTAACGGTAGAAATTATGTTAGGGTTTTTTTGCCTAGAAGGCAACCCTCTGTTATGAGGGAAATGTATTGCAGCTATGCATTATGGAGAGTATTGTATTCTGAGAGAGGAGACTGTGAGAGAAATAAGAGGAAGTTACAGCAGGTTTTGTTGTAGGTTGTATCCCTTCATTTGTTGGATAATAATAAAGGAAGGACCGACAATTTCTCTGGTGGATGTAGCCCACACTGGGTGAACCACGTAAATCTGTGTCTCTCTTGTATTGTGTATCTTATGTGTTTTGTTTCCGCATTTGTTTAATTTTATTTCTCCATGGTCTTGTTTTTATAACAACTGGTATCAGAGCGAAAGGTAACTTGTAGGAAAAGAGGGTTCTTGGTTCGAGTGGGAGCAATGTCTGAAGATGGAAAGTTTAGGGTCGAGAAATTTAACGGCCAAAACTACCAGTTATGGAAGATGAAGATGGAAGATTATTTATATCAAAAGGATCTATTCCTACCAGTGGGCGGAGTAGCAAAGAAGCCGATGGCCATGAAGGATGAAGAATGGGAGATTCTTGACAGAAAGGCTCTAGGAACGATACGGCTGAGCTTGGCAGCGTCGGTGGCTTTCAATATTTCGAAAGAAAAGACAACAAAGGATCTTATGGACACGTTGGCTAAACTGTATGAAAAACCCTCGACGACTAATAAGGTATTTCTAATGAAGAGATTATTTAATATGAAGATGTCAGAAGGTGGGTTTGTTACTGATCATTTAAATGAATTTAATACGGTTACTAATCAACTAAGTTCTGTAAAAGTAGACTTTGATGATGAGGTTAGGGCTCTTATAATATTGTGCTCATTGCCAGAAAGATGAAATGGCTTGGTCATGGTTGTAAGTAACTCTATCTCTGGTTCAAATACTTTAAAATTTGATGATGTTGTTGGTGTCATCCTTAGTGAGGAAATGCGACGAAAAAGCACAGGTGAGACATCAGGTAATGCGTTGAACATGGAGAACAGGGGAAGACAAAAGGATAGAGGAAAGGGCTCTGGGAACTGCTGGAATTCTAGGAAGGGCAGATCCAAATCCAGACTTGGAAAGATAGAGTGCTAGAATTGTGGGAACAAAGTACATTTGAAGAAAGATTGCAGAGCTCCAAAGAAACAAAGAGATGGACAACAGGAGAGAAATTAGGAAGCAAATGTAACAGGTGATGTGTTACAAGATGCTTTGATTCTTTCTGTAGATAATATTTCTGAGTCTTGGGTAGTAGATTCGGAGGCTTCATTTCATGCCACACCCCACAGGAAACATTTTCTAGATTATGTTCAAGGTGATTTTGGATAGGTTCATTTGGGTGATGATGCACCATGCAAAATTGTTGGAATGGGAAAGGTAAAAATAAAGCAATGCAATGGAAACCAATGGTTGTTGAAAGAGGTAAGACATGTTCTAGATTTAAGGAAAAATATAATTTCAACGGGGCAGTTGGCAAGTGAAGGTTGTGTATCCATATTTACAGATAAGATGTGGAAGGTCATCAAAGGATCATTGGTGATATCAAAAGGAGAGAAGGCAGGTACATTGTATTTATGTACTGGTAATATTGACTCTTCTATCTCTTTAGCTTCTACGGGAGTGGATACAACACTGTGGCATCATAGGCTGGGACACATGAGTGAGAAGGGTATGCAGATACTTCACAAAATACATTTGTTGCCAGATATTAAACAAATTGATTTGGACTTCTGTGAGCTTTGTGTTTATGGAAAACAAAAGAGAGTCAGATTTCTCCGAGTCGGAAAAGAAAAGAAGAATGAAAGCTTAGAGCTTGTGCATACAGATGTATGGGGACCAACTCAGGTATCATCTCTTGGTGGCTCTCATTATTATGTTACTTTTATTGATGATGCAACTAGAAAAACTTGGGTTTATTGCATTCGAAAAAAATATGATGGTTTTGATACTTTTAAGAAATGGAAAGCTTTAGTTGAGAATGAGACAAGAAAAAGTTTGAAGTGTCTCAGATCAAATAATGGAGGTGAATATTGCAGCAAGGAGTTTGATGATTACTATTCATACCATGGGATTCGTAGAGAGAAGACAGTTCCAAGAACACCACAAGAAAATGGTGTGTCAGAAAGGATGAACAAGACAATCAT